>OVAP01000004.1:0-93560 GCA_900406295.1 Aurinia saxatilis | reverse complement strand
CCTTTTCTTCCTGCAATACCTCATGAGTTGGGCTTTGCATAACATTGACGAAGCCCAGTTCATATCCACAGCCCACTAGAGCTGTATAACTCTCAATTACAACAAGGTTTTAAAATTGAAAGGAAGATGTTTATGGTACAAACAAATTTGAGAGAGAATAAGAAGAACAATGAACATATCTGTATTAATGAATAACCTACAAAATTAAGCCCCAAAACATTTGAAGAAATGATCAATGTACAAAGCTACGTTTATGGGGAGTGGTCAATGAACGAGGTGATTCATTGGGAAGAGTCTGAGGGATTTTTCTAAAAACATGTTTTCTGCAACGTTGGAAGATACTGTCGTATATTAGATCAAACTGTACTCCAGCTCTTTCTCTATTCACTATGAACATTATGTGATCTGCTTCCACTACTTTATAATACCTGCAATAACAACAACAAAAAACCAATTTTCTCATTCCATCAACATTCATTTCCCACTGTATATGTCATTTGTTAAAATATATATATGATTCACTCACCAGATCCCGGGTTGTAATGTTTGACATTCCGAATCACTTCTTATGAACTGGCTTGGATGCTCTACGGGTAGCCTCGGATGTGTCATTGATATCGTGTTTAATGCCCCATCGTTCTCTTGCCATTCCTCATCCCTTTATTTTAAAAACATCACTTTCTTAGACCGAGATTTACAAAAATGTATGTTAACGTTTGAACCTATATGTGTATGGTATGTTTACCTGTAGCCTTTGTAAGGAGGAGATACATCTTGTGGGAATCTCCATTGGCTCATCTGAAAGACGCGGAGGAAGAGCATTGGGTGGATTCCAAGGACACCTGAAGGGATTGTCATACCCATGATTCTGCGTGTACGTTTAGTAGCATAGCTAAAGTAGTAAGTGCTTGGGAATGTCTGGAGATTGGAGTTAAGACTTGCTGAGCCCTGGATTGTGAGATCAGGTAAGATCCAATCACCCGAAGCAAAAGGACCTGCGTTTCCCATAAGGCAATCAACGAGACCTCTCACTCCCATTTTCTTCCAAGACATGTTGAAATGGTCGAAGCCGAAATTGTAGTAAGTCTTTAGCCATGAAATGTCCAACCAATCATACATTATCACGCCTATACGACATAGCTGCAATAAGCTTATCGGTTTCATGGTGATTCCATCCTCTGTCCTGTAATTGCAACAAGGTGACTCGCAATGAGAACTAACAATTGGTTTTATATACAATAACACACATATGCTTCCAAGATCAAACATTTCTTTCAAAATGGAGAAATAGAAATGTTTACACTCAACTACCGAAAAAATCGAGATTAACAGGAAGGAAACTAACCTCATGCCATCTAAGTAAGTCCTGGTAGTACCATTGAATGCCCCGGACAACGAAGTCACACTCAGAACCCAGTTCTCATTCGTTTCTTCATACCCTTCAAATGCCTAAACATCACATATGTGGTAAAGCATCATCATTAAACAGAAGTTTAAAACCAGAAGACATTCTTTCATGAAAAAAAGGATTCAACACAAACCTTATCTGCAAGCATTTGCTGCAACACGCGGACAACTTGAGCACCCGCTGAATGCCCCACGAAATGAATAGGATGATCCTCATCCCATTCAGAATATTGCCCTGCAAAACCAAAGTCAGATCTCACATTCATTTTGGGTACTATAGTCTTTGCCATGAGTATATCATATCAAATATCTAACCTGTTCCGTATTCTCTTCCAAACCGAGAATGTCCACAAGCCTCACTATGCTCTTCACCAAAATCAACTCTCCCACCTTTCAAGTAATAGAACAATTCCCTAGCCCTGCATACCATTATCATCATCAGCACAATGAACATATAGATAGATCAAAATCACCTATCCCCACAAGTGCAACTTGGTTTTTAAATGCAAAATCAATCAGAATACCTATCATAGATGCTTGTTAAGGATCCCAAATCAGGAACAAGAACCCTCTCATCTTTCTTCTCAGCACCACCAAAATATGACAACCCTCCTAGTCTCTGAGGAAACCACAAACAATAAGATTCAAACCTCAGAACCAGAACCTAATTTCAACAAATTCAACAAACCAAGTTTGAGTTTTTAAGCATTACCCCTTTGCCAAATCCAAAGATCCCATGAACCAATACAATGGGAGGCAAACCCTCAACATTATTCTGATTCTGACCCATTTCTCCAACAACATCAACATCAACATCGGACTTAAACAAGTAATCATTCAACGTCTGAGAAATATCTCCAGCAACAGCAGAGCTAAATATATAAAACCCATAAACCAAATGCACCATAGAGCTCACAAACAGCTCCACGAGTTGAAAACAAGTCATCATCCACAACTTTATCATCTTCTTCCTTCTTCTCCTCCCTCTCAACACAAGAATCAAACCCAAAATCGAGATAAAAAGAAAATGTAAAACTCCCCAGCACAGGGGAGACAAATTACAAAGAGACCCTCCTTGAGCTTTTGCTTCAAAACAACATTAAAGGTTGCTCCTTTCTTTGGAGAAAACCCAGAATTCGAAAACTTTCCCGAGAAAAAGGCTTCTTCTCTCGTTCTTCTTATTATCCAAATTTCTAGAAGACAGAGAAACTTGTCATCCACTTGTATCTGCCCACCTTTCAACAAACAACAATTTTTTATTACAAAACTATATATCTCAGAGAGAGTTTTGCATCATCATGCCATGTGTATGAGTTGTGACCTCTCCCTATGAATAGTGCCCACTCAAATACATTTATTATATTGTTAATAATGTTTGAGGAATTGTGATTGGTTGATAGAAACGGCGACGTGCGTTGGATCGGAGCTTGAAGGTTTGGTTTGGTTAATAATTTGCTCAACAGTATCTCCTACTTTGTAATCTTATCCATTTAATCATTGCCTAGTGTATCTTTCGTTTTATTAGCACTAATTTCGGTTTTTAATTTTGTTAATCACGCTTCGTAACCTCAAGCGTGATCATAACGGTCTTTAATCTCATATTCCACGAGTTAAAGTAGCTAGGAAAATGTATAATTATGGGTGTGATATGAGTACTATATATACACATCTCAAACCAAAATCATTTAATACATATAGGGATGGTTAACTAAACATGTAGTATTATGTACCAATCAGAATGTTGTGTTATATAATGCAGCCTCATGTGGAGGTTAAGTATTTGGAGTCTTGTTGAAGTTGGAGAAGGTTTTAATTGCGTATGGTGGAACGAATTGATGAACTAATGCACATGGCATGCATGTTCTTTAAAAGAAATAAAAATATTCGCAAAACTTTTTTTTGTATATTCAAATTACAAAAAACCAAAAAAAGGATGGTTATTTGGTGATGTACATCCAAAACTTTTTTTTTTTTCCTTTTTTGGCAAGAAAATTATGAGATTCAGATTAATGCTTTGCCAGAGTGGACTACAACTTGATATAAGAAAATAAAAATTAATTTCTGTTTCCACAACCAAAGTGTATTTTTTACTCTTCTATCTGACCTTTTAATTTGTAAACTAAGTAATGCATATATTAATCTTGAGATATTGCAAAGTTGCAATACCAGTCAATAGCATTAAAGTTTTGTGGTATCCACTTGGTATGGTGTTCCATTTCCAATTCCCCAAAGCAAGATAGAAAATGTGAACTTTCAAATGGGTCTAAATAAATAAAAAATATGGAGTAATATTCTAGTAGCCTTACAAAAAAAAAAACAACAACAAATTAGTGGCCTGGCTAAATTTATCTGATGTATTAATCGAAATCTGTATTTAAGTTCAATAAACACAATAAAACTAGTTGCATATTATATTGCATGCAATTATTTAAATGTAATGTGGCTATGTTAACCCATGCTGAACGTTTTTAAAAATGATTAAAAACATAAGTCGTTCTCATAATCCAAAAATTCATATTTTAATTGTTCAGATATATATCTTCATATTTGGTTTTCAATAGCATTACCTCTCGAAGAGCACCTCTGGCTTTGGTTAGAGTCGAATAGTTGCTTATATATATATTAGTATTTACATTTGATTTGTTCTCATCTTTCTCACATTTCGAAAATAAAATAAATTTGTGTAAAAAATAAACGCATATAATATTTAAAATATATGATGAAAATAGTATTATTTTGTTTACTAACTTTTATTAATTTATTGAATATATAAATAAGATTAATGGAAGTTATGAGGATTGAGAGAGCCAAATTCTTTCAAAAAGAAGAAAAAACGGATTTTGAGTATTTTTATAAATAGAAATGGAACAATATATAGTAGTTTTTAACATATAATCACCTAAAAATGGTATTTCTGAAAATTTCATTTCTATTTTGGGTATCAGTTTAGATATGAAGGACTAAAATAGAGACCATTTTGGTAGTTAAAAATAAACCATTTGTATCAATTTGACTGAGATAACAAAATTGACGTTGGTTAGAAGAGTATTCAGTTCAATGCACACTATATATATGGCTAAGAATCACGTATTGTAATATATTAAGGCAACTAAACAAGAGAAACATATCAAGAACTTGTTTAAGACAAAACAAAAGATGAAATCACAGGCAGCTACTCTAATCTGCATATTCATGCTCTCCCTCATTGCTCTAAATAAGTGTATGTATAGGCCTCTTCATCTATGTATCACAAGTGTCTCTTTGTTTTTGTAATCGATTAATGATATGTGATTTTCAAATATGTAGGCATGCAGGTGAATGCTAGAGACGTTGATCATGGCTCGAGCAAGATCAATATTGGACGATGTATCCATGACCAATGTTCAGAATCATTTTTTAAAAGGGATTGTTGGTGTTGTTTTCATGATCCAACTCGTTGTTTCAATAAACAAGGCGAGTGCGAAGCTAAATGTCCTCCTCTAAAATTAAACATTTAATAAACTAATGTACCACACTATGACATTTCCAAATTTATAATGTTTAACTATTTACAACTATGTTGTTTTAATCATGATGAGAATGATCCGCATAAGTATTGTGATTCTGTATTTTATGTACTATGAATGTAAAATGTATACAAGATTGTTTTTTTTTTCACAAAGTTAATTTTATTCATACAAATAGAAACAACTTAAGTCTTACAAGATAAATTAGGTCACCAAACCAATATGCAGATGACAAACGAACCCAATGAAACAATCACGCTATCTAACACTATAAAATCTAGCAAAGACCGGTCTTAATGCTAGATGTAAAACGAAATCCCGATGTAACACTTGTAGCCAAAACTAGAGCCAAGCCCGTGACACCTATTGCGAAACATGGGTACAACATTGCAACGACATGCGCAACCATATTAACTTAATAGCGGAGATAAGAAGACCCAAACCCGTGTAGAGTCCGGACTAGAACAGCTTCTTCACCTCATAATCCGCCTCGTTCCTCTAGTCTTCTTATTGCACTTTGACTTGCCATTAAATGATACACCCAGACGTAATGCCACTGGAACTCGTGCACATATCAGTAACTGAGAGTCTAGAAATGCAGCATGAAGGGACCCTTCTTCATTCACTTGCTGAGAAACTCGGCCCTCAAAACCCCAAAGATGCACCATGTATACAAGATTGTTACATTATGTTTTAACTAGTGGTTGACCCGCGCTAATAATGTGTTGCATTTTCTTTTACATTTGTTTTGTTCTTGGGATAATAATGTCACACATATTTTATAATTATAGTATAATTTTTTTTTGTCATATTGTTTTAAAATATCTATTATATATATTTTATGGCTTTCTGCGATTTATATAATTTAATATGTGAAAGTGTATTGCAAAACGTATTGTCTTGTTTTAAATTTTTCATAACTATATATATATATTTATGTATATAAATATATATATATATATATATATATCACATCATTCCAAATTTTTTAATCACACTATATATGTTAGTGTGTGATCCTGATTTTTGTTTAGTTTTTATTTTAATTGTTATATTTATTTATATGAATCTTTGTTAAGTTAATATTTTATCATTTGTGTTGGATAAGATAATTAATTATGTATAAATACGGATATCTCATTACAAATTAAAATGATTGTTCAAATTCTTACCACCATGAAAATGTGAAATAGTTGCTAATCATTTTGAAATTTGTAGATATTATTAAGATCAAATTTTTATTTTCCACATACATTTAAGTTTGTTCATTTTGAATATATGTCATCTGAGATTTCAAGAAACTGATTGTCTCTCTAGTCCTCTTCCATTTATTTTTGTTATATTTCCACTGTAAGGTTGAAAATTTGTTCTTTTCCCACTTCATTTCATTTAATTGAGAAGTATTAGTATCTCAATGAATACACATTAGATTGACTGACATTATTATATCTTTTGATTTGTTTGTTATGCATATACCAGAAGAGTTGTCGATCATGCATCGTTGAGTTATGTGAATTTTTAATTATTGAAAATTATTTAATATCTTAAATTCTTGTACTATTTTATAATATATAAACTAATTTGATATAAATAAAATATGCAATGTAATCGTATAAACGAATTATTTTATAATTTCATGAAAATTTTAATGATATGAGTTTTTAGTTTTATGTAATGTATAAGTGCAGTCTAAAATATAGTAGTTTAAATGAATTATATATATCTTATGATTGTTTCATGAAATTATAATTGTATAAGATTCAATTTTATAATTGATAATAGGAGTAATGACTTTTCAAATTCCTTTAATCATCATGTATTAGCTATCATAATATATAGTTAATGTGTAGAGTTAATTTTTAATTAATAAATAATAAAATTAAACATACAAATGATTTCTATGATTGTTTCATGAAATTATAATTGTATAAGATTCAATTTTATAATTGATAATAGGAGTAATAATTTTTTAAATTTCTTTGATCATCATGTTTTAGCTATCATAATATATAGTTAATGTGTAGAATTAAATTTTAATTAATAAATAATGAAATTAATCACACAAATGATATGGAGGCTGAGTTGGATGATGAGGTATCTTCTCCAAAAGAGAGAAAAACTAACTTTATGTATATACTAGTGGTTGATCTGGGCTACGCGCGGGATATATTACTTTTTCGTTTCCATTTCGTTTGTTTTTGGGATAATGATGTCTGATACATGTTTTTGTAATTGTAGTACACTTTTTTGAATTTTTTGTGATCTTGTTTTAAAAGATCTATTATATATAGTCTATGCGATTNTATGCGATTTATCCGATTTACTATTTGAAAGTGTATTGCATTTTTTTTGTCATATTATTTTAAAATATCCATAATTATATACATCTCACGTCATTATACCAATATTTTTAATCACACTATGTTTGTGTGCCATCCTGATTTTTTTTTTTTTTAATTGTTAGATATATTGATATGAATCTTGCTTACGTTAATATTTTATGATTTATGATGGATAAAATAATTAGTTATCTATAAATTCGGAGCCTAATATCTTATTAAAAACTAAAATGATTGTTTAAATCTCTCACCACCATAAAAATATAAAATAGCTGATAATCGTTTTTTAATATGTAAATATTCTTAAGATAAAAACTTTCGTTTTCCACATACTTAATTTTGTTTGTTTTGAATATACCCGGCAAGACATACTTAATTCATTGTGTACTTTCCAGTAATTGTAGTACACTTTTATTTATTTATTGTGATGTTGTTTTAAAAGATCTATTATATAGTCTATGCGATTTATACGATTTACTATTTGAAAGTGTATTAGAATTTTTTTTGTCATGTTGTTTTAAAATATCCATAATTATATACATCTCACGTTATTCTACCAATATTTTTAATCACACTATATTAGTGTGCAATCCTGATTTTATTTATTTATTTTAATTGTTAGATATATTGATATGAATCTTGCTTATGTTAATATTTTATGATTTGTGTTGCATAAGATAATTACAAACTAAAATGATTGTTTTAATATTTCACCACCATAAAAATGTAAAATAGCAGCTAATCATTTTTTAATCTGTGAATATTCTTAATATCAAATTTTTCATTTTCCACATACTTAATTTTGTTTGTTTTGAATATACCCGTCAAGACATACTTAATTCATTGCGTGTTTTCCAGCAGTAATATCTTAATGAATACATATTAGGTTGACTTATATTTTTTGTTTTTTATGCGCATACCAGAGCAGTGGCTGATCGAGTATCGTTGAGTTTGGTCAATCGTTAAAATATACAATATATTAGTATTAACAAATTATTATATTATTTTATGAAATTTTAATAGTATGAGTTTTTAGTTTTATGTAATATAAGTGATGTATGAAGTACATTAGTTTAAAAGAATTATTAATCCTATTATTGTTTCATGAAATTAAAATAGGATTAACATATTAGTAAAAACGAATTATTTTATTATTTCATTAANTATTTTATTATTTCATTAAATTTTAATGGTATGAGTTTTTAGTTTTATGATTTGATCATCAGGTTTAATATCATATAGTAGTTAATATAAAAAAGGTTTTAAGTAATAAATAATCTAAACTTATTTTGAAAAATATAAATTATTAATCATATTATTGTTTCATAAAATTATAATTGTGTAAGGTTGTATTTTATAATTTATAATAGGAGTAATGTCTTTTCAAATTCCTTGAATCATCATGTATTAGCTAGTTACATAAGTAGTTAATGTTTAGAGTTAAATATTAATCAATAAATAATAAAAAGTAATCATATAAATTGTTTCATAAAATTATAATTGTGTAAGGTATATTTTATATTTTATAATATGAGTAATGTCTTTTCAAATTCCTTGAATCATTATGTATTAGCTAGTTACATAAATAGTTAATGTTTAGAGTTAAATTTTAATCATTAAATAATAAAAATTAATCATATAAATTATTTGTATGCTTAGTTGGCTGATGATGTGTTTTCACCGAAATAGATATATTTAACATGAAACAGATTCTCTAGCAAAGAATCTCGTGATTTCATTGTGCTATTGTATTCCGTAATTACTGTTACATAAGATCTTTATTACAATTTATGGAACATAGATTAGGATCTTTCATTAAGAAAAAGTAAATATTTGAATATGCTGAATTCCATTTAACTAAGAATATATATGCTAGTAAATGAAAATGATACTAATCGATATGTACATATTACGAGAGATCCCCGAGTAATGCATCTTTGGGTAATTTATTTGATAATTAATGAAAATATATACTCATTAATTAAGAGACAGCGAGATGCCACAAATTCATTTACTTTTAAAGAGTATGTAGACTCTATATATATATGAATCACATACGTAAACTGTACTAAATAAGACAACTTAAACAAGAGAAACACATCACAAAATCGTTTTTAGACAAAGCAAACGATGAAATCACAAACAGTTCTCATCTGCATATTCATGCTCTCTCTCTTAGCCCTACATCAATGTATGTATATAGGCTTCTTCATATACAGATATATTACAATTGTCACTTTGTTTTGGTCATAGACTCATAGTCATAGGCAATGTTTGGTTAATGATTTGTGGTCTTTGAATACGTAGGTATGCAGGTGAATGCTAGAGAAATTGATCATAGCTCGAGCAAGATCAATGTTGGACCATGTGTCAAAGACAATTGTTCAGGACGCCTTTTTGAAAGAGATTGTTGGTGTTGTTTTCATGATACATCTCGTTGTTTTTTTACAAAAGCCGATTGCGATAACCAATGCCCTCCTTTAAAAAACTGATGTACCATGCAAGGCAACTTTTCCAAATTTTTATATATGTTTAACTATTTATTTTTAATCGTCTGAATAACTTTTTTTATTTTGAAGAGTTCAAATACTTATTAGAAGCAGAACCCGAACAGAGCAAAAATAAAAACAGAACGAAGAGGCCTAACAATAAGGGTATTTTAACTAGAAATATCCCATTATATTACAACAATATTTATTGATTAGAATGGTTCAAAATATCAATATCATGAGATATAAATTTGATGGTCATGTTTTAATTATTTAAATTTTTGTGTCCTTTTCAGTTTTCACTTTTAGCTGTATGAATACACTGATACTATTAACATTATTTGATTTATTTCTATTAAAATTGATTTAAATAACATATGTTTTAATATTACTGGTTAAAACATATTGGTGTAAATTTTTGTTCTATATAAAGAACGATTAGTCCAAATGTCACCGGTATTCATGAAGGTTTCTTTGAAGCATCCAAACGACTTATTGGTTTGAAAATGAATGTGAAATCAGTAAGATTTTTACCACAGTTCTCTCTCATAAATAATTTTATTTTTTCTTTATATTGATATTACTATTGCCAGTATACTATCTCTGGTAAAAAGCTCAAATATAAGGGGAATTCTTGAAATATCATCTAAGAAGATACATTTTATATAAATATCATCGTTCATAGTACATTTTCGATATGTTGAATGATGAAATTACATATATGTTTTCTTCGAGTGACGAATACTGTTTTGGAAGGAAACTTTGAATCATCTTTCTCTCTATTTTCTCCCTTCACTTGTTTCTCATTATTTGGACAAATTAAGCTTTTTTGTCTCTTATATATATATATATATATCTACATGGATCAAGCTTTGTATTTCACAACAAATTAGTAAGACAATAAAACACAAAAGAAGCGCAACACAATATTATTTAGAACATCTAAACCATGAAATTATCACATGCCTCTCTCGTCTGCATACTCTTGATCTCTCTCTTTGCTCTACATCAATGTATGTCATAAGTATAATTAAAAATCTGTCTCTTTGTTTTATCATCAAAAAAGGTTTGTTCATATGTGTTGCAAATTATTGTGTAGGTGTGAGGATAGGAAGATCGGACCAAATCTATCTACCTCCATGCATCCATTACAATTGCCACCATGCTTTCAAAAGAGATTGTTATTGCTGCCCGCAGATGAAACTTTGCTGGAAAGACCAACAGTATTGCAACAGCCATTGTTAAAATCTTTAGCAAATTGGTTTCTACCAATTCCAGAGTTTCAAATCATATTCATGATACAATTTGTAATTGTTGTACTCCTCTTAATCCTATTATATGCTTCAATCGAAAATAAGAACGATGTATACTTATCTTGACTTTCGTTGTGAATTCGATGGCAACAAATGTAGTTTTACGAGTTGTTCAAAGACTTGAAACAAAAATTTCTCAATCAACAAGTTTAAAAACAAAATTATTTCTTGCCAACCATATCAATTTTAGTAGCCTGATTTTCAAAAATATAGTAATCTATGTAAGAAAGCTGATAAATAGTTGATCTGTATACATGTATGCCAATTTACACTTGAGTTTTGGTAGTTCATATTGAGATAAATTCATAAGTAGTAATTAGTGTGCTTACCCTCAAACAAATTAAATATGCGTAATCTAATGGAGAATGATTTTCAACACCATATGAATGAGAACACAACACCGAAATCACATGTGGTGATCAAAATACTATACAAGAAAATATGTTTTCTGTGACACTCCAATCCAGCGCAAAAAAGTAGTATTTAGGTGCAAAGATAAAATCTATGACATAAATAGATCGTAGCAAGAAATAAAATCTATGACATAAATATATTGTAGCAAGAAATTTTGAGATTGACAATAAATATATTGTAGCAATATAAACCGTGGCCAAGTGTTGGTTTGGAGTTAGACCAACAACCATCATGCCTTAGAAGGGTAAATAAGTATGAAGCCAAAACGCCAACTCTTTGCTATGGAGACCAACAGTATTGCAATACCTATTGCCAATTCCAAAATTTCTCATAATTTAGAGTTAACAATTAAGTTTTTTTATTTCCTATATATATATATGAATTAAGCTTCGTATTTCACAACAAATCACTAAAACAAGAACATAGAAAAAAAAGCGCAACACATATTATTTAGGACATCCAGACCATGAAATCATCACATGCATCTCTCGTCTGTATACTCTTGATCTCTCTCTTTGCTCTACATCAATGTATGTATAAGTATAATTTAAATTTTGTCTCTTTGTTTTATCGTCGAAAAAGCTTGATTCATTCGTGTTGCAAATTATCGTGTAGGTGTGAGGATAGAGAGATCGGACAAAATCTATCTACCTCCATGCTTCCACTACTATTGCCACAAAGATTTCCATGATTTCAAAAGAGATTGTTACTGCTGCCCACAGAAGAAACATTGCTGGATAGACCAACAGTATTGCAACACCCATTGCTAAAATCTTTAAAAGCATATTCTTAATATTGTGCTTAATTGTTGACTGTACGTACTCCTCTTATTTTCTTCAACGGTATATACTTATCTTGATTTTTCGTTGTGAATTCAATGACAACAAATGTAGTTTACGAGTTCTTTAAAGACTTGAAACAAAAGAAAATTAATCAACATGGTTAAAAACTGAATCATTGTTTGCCAACAATATCAATTTTAATTGCCTGATTTTCAAAAATATAGTAGTCCATGTAAGAAAGCTGATAAATAGTTTATTTGAATCGCAAAATTACACTTGCATTTTAGTAGTTCATCTTGAGATAACTTCATAAGTAATTAGTGTGTTTACCTCATGCGTAATCTAGTGAAGAATGATTTTCATCACCGTGTGAATGAGAACACAACACATAAACCACATGTGCTGATTCAGCCAAAAGTAGTATTCAGGTGCAAAATTTAATTCTACAACAAATTTTTAGTCGCAAAAATAAATTTACACGAAATATTGAAAACCCTTATTTATAGAGTCAGTAGGTAATGCATGAGGTTTTGGCTTGGCCAAAATATCAACAATAAGGTTTTTGTGCATGAAGACTTCTATTTGGACTTTTCAAGATACCGACTGAAAATTTTGGAATTGGGAAGAAATCTCAAAGATCGTGATCAAATAAAATATAAATTTGTATATCATTTATAAATGCCGTATTACCTAATTTTTATCTAATATAAATCTATTAAGCTCTCTAATTTATAACAACCAAGAAAGACCACAAAAAACACACACATTAATCCTTCTAAGACATCCAAACCATGAAATTATCACATTCATCTCTCATCTGCATTCTCTTGCTCTCTAATCTCTTTACTAAACATCAATGTATGTATAAGTTTTCTTGTCTCTCATATACAAATTTTCTCTTTATCGTCTTCAAAGGTGGATTTTTTTTTTTAGTACTTTCAAACCAATGTGTAGGTTTGAGGATAGAAAGATCGAAGAAAGTCGATGTATCTACATGCTTTCGCGATGATTGCAACAATATTTTCGAAGGAGGCTGCTATTGCTGCCCCAAAACGCCAGCTCTTTGCTATGGAGACCAACAATATTGCAATACCTATTGTCAATCTCAAAACCTTTAATAAATTTACGTGCAGCTACTTGGTCCATAGTATTATGTTACATCTTTTAGTAGATTATATATTTTGGAATTGAAATATTACAAGATAGAAGATTCAATCAACTTTATGATGTGTAATTTGAATACTGATCAGAAGGTACGTGCATAATAACAAATCTCATGATCTCTTATGCAATTACATCTGCTGGTATGATAATTAATATTGCTCTAGTTAGCATTTTGATTTATAAAGAAAAGAAAAAAATGAATACTTTGTTGATATAGCTTCTACATTTCCTCCAATATACTTTTTTACATTTACACATAAATGAACATGATCAAAACCACAAAAAAAAAACTAATAAATGATGAAAGTAGCCCTTATAACCAGATATTATCTAAAAACACCCTTTCATTTTTCACGTTTTCGCAAAAAAATTGAATCCTAAACCCTAACTAATTTTTTTTCTTTAAGAACATTTAGGATTCTTGCCTGGTCCTCCATAGTAAAAATAATTTCCCCACGCCCGATTAGACCCGCCTTGAATGTCGTAGCAATTCGGATGGTCAGCGAGTACTCGGAGATTCGGAGAAGGGACCAAATTGTTATCCCAATCAACAACTTGAATGTTTCTGAAATAAGAAGATTTTGTGAACCCTTCTTCTGCAAAATGCCCACTCCCCATTTGTGTTGAAGTGTGGCCACCAGAAGGATTTGAATTTACAACTTCACCCCCGTATTGGACCATACTTGCATGCTCCCTCAAGTGTGTGAACAAGAATGATGGCCAGTACCCGACTAATATACCCGACCCGAATTCTAGCCACCAGTTACCATGCTTTGGATCCTGAACCAAATAAATGTTGACAATGATGATATTTAAATTTAAATTTACATGAATTTTTATGCACCAAAAAGAGTTGAGAGTACATGGTTTTAAGTTGTGAGTTATGTCCTTGAAAAATGCATGCCTTTAATTATGACCCATGTGAGTCTAGAGAAAACAAATAGTATCTTTATATAACTCATTAGTCTATATGCTCATAGTATTGCTTTGAGAGTTGGTATGTTGAACTATTTGGGGACAAATGTATCAAAGAAATGAAAAAGAATAACTTAGAACAAAAGTAAAGAGACTAGTAATAAGTGGTATGATACTCAAGTATACTCCTCTTTTTTATGTAAAAAATGATGAAAAGTAGAAAAGAAAGAGCATCTTCTAATTAAAGCATATGTAATAGATTGTCTTTTTTTTATGTACTGTATACCCTATTTTCAAAGATTGCTGATTCAGAAATCTAGAGATGAATGAATATTCTAAACTAAAGTGTGACTCAAAGGAGAGACTATTTTTATTTTTTTAAAATAGATAATATTTTAACTTTACCTTCCAAATAAGTAGAGTAATATCGAATTGTCCACCTTTGTAAGAAGAAGAGGGAGATATTGCAGCTCCAATTGCAATCTGACTGTTGGTTTGGACAAAACCAGAACACAAGAGATTGTAACAACCTGTTGCTTGATATGCATCATTCTGTCATAAAAAACATAAGAACTAATTAATGACATACTTAGATACAATATAAACACAAAAAGCATATTATAAAAGTGACTTACAGTCCAGTAAGTAAAGAATCTTGGGTAATTATCTCCATAGAGCTCCGGACTCACCTAGTGGCAAATAATTAATCATCCACAATTAGCAATTGATAACCTATTGGTCTACTGCATGAGTGATAAGTAAGATTTGTCAAAAGTAATTAAAGAAATGTTTATAATAATAAAAAAATTACCTGCCAACCAGCTTCAATGGTATTGAGATCATTACCAAAGGAACCAGAGATAATCCAAATCTGAGATAAACTAAACTCATATTGATTATCCACCTTTGGAGCCCACACATTGATGCTTGCTTTTGCTCCAAAGTATTTCTCTCCGGTTACGTATCCCACCGCGTGCTATTATCAGAAATCAAAATTGTAGAGTATTAGGCAGGTTGTGTCAATAACTACAGCAAAATTGGCAGATCTTTAAATTCATGAGAGTTTGTGTTTTCCAAATATAGGTAACTAAGGGTTTTTATATTATGAGTATTATAAAAATATGATATTATATGTAAAAGATAAAATTTGCAGACAGGATGTAGAAGAGGATTAATCATTAATCAAAAGAAGTTTTTTGTAGTGTATGTAACACAATGTACTTTTTATTTCTTTTCTTTTACCGACAAGCTTGTCTTCCTACAGTTCTCAAAAGATGGAAATTTGAAGGATAATAAAAGAAAAATGAGAATGAAAACATTTGCCAATTTCTTTGACCACTTTTTTCTTTTTTTCTCTTCAAAAATAGTAAAGAAACAAAATTCCATCGTTTTCAAAAACTTACATTTCCATACCAAGAATTCGAATTTTGAATATATATATATATAAACAATCCTGGACAAAAGAAATTAATTATCTTTAGAAATTTGTTAATAACTATATGTGGACCAAAGATCTCTCTTTATTTTCTAAAACAAAATTTAAATTATTTTTTTGTGTTTTAAAATTAAACCCATCTGATTAATGTTCTTTGATTATATTTTCTGAAATGATGAAATTATTAAAAACTTAAAACACACAAACAAAGAAAATTCTTACTTCATGGCCATTGCTGCTGGTATCTCTTCTGAAATGTTTAAGTTTCTTGCCAAAGCTAGAAACAGAGTTAGCTCTGAGAATGTCTTCTTCTTTTGTTCTTCTTATAGGGATTGTTCCTTCAGGACATGTCTCTCCCTCCATTCTCCATAACTGAAAGCTCTTTGGTCTCAATCCTCTCCACTTGTTATGCCCTCTTGGTCTCTCAGGTGGATCCTTTAGTAATTAAAAATTCAAAGATTAATTTAGCTTGTCAATAACAAGTCTAATGAGAGTGACATATGTATGTGACTATGTGTACCAGTGGCTTTTGTCCTCTTAATCTGGGATGATCAAATGCTGGTTGCTGATGTAATGGAACACAGTCTATCTTGTCACCATCAGGGCTCTGCAACAACAACAATAAGTGGACCAATGTATCAGAAAACAGAAAAATGTAGAAGAAGAGTGTCTCTAATAATGAGAACAAGGAATCAGAAACTGAGTAAGACTAAAACAGAATAGTTGTGTTCTGTTTCTTGAAACAGAACAAGAATAGTGTTTTTGTACTTCTGAAACAGAAGAAGAAGATTGCTTTTTGATAAGTCTCACTTACATGAATTGTCTTGAGGGAAGGTTTATTGATCTTCCTGAGATGTTGATGAATAGCTTTGAGCTTATTAAGCTCTTCAAGTGGCCGGAGAGTTTGATTTCTCGGTGTTTCCGAAGACAAAACAGAGGAAGAAGACAAGAGAAGAAGATAGAGGAAGAGAATGTTGGAGGAACAAGGACGAATCATATCTCTTCTTCTTCTTCCTCGTCTTCTTTCTCTTGTTTCTTCTAAGAACAACTCTGTTTCGGTTTGTCTCATTGTAATGCATCGATCGGAACGACGGCATTTAATGCCGTTTCTGGGTTTCCTCAACACGATCACTCCTCCCATCAAAACCCCAAAACGATTTCTTGATATAAAAAAAAAGAGAAGTTATCAAAAGAAGACAAAATTCACTTGATTTTTATAATCTCTCACCATTTCCAAAGCTATTCAAGCTAATCTTCTTCATCTCAAAAACCAAATAAAAGAATCAACAACAATCACTCTTATTTGTCTTCATGATGAGGTGTTATGTTAACAAGACAGAGAGAAGTATCAAAAAGGGTTTTGTGGAATTGTGATTCCTTTAAGGTAATAGAGTCTTAAGTGTTTATATGTGTTTTGTTGCTGGTGTTATAAGTACCTTGGGTAGTGATGAAATCATTCATGCCTTTGTTTTCTATAAAACTCCAAGACTTGTTAAGGAACCAAAACAAGATGACAAAATCATAAAAGCCCACTGACATAAAGTGACGACATACATCTAAAGTGACTAACCAAAATCTAACTTGATGCTTTTTATTTTGGTCCATGGCTTTAACAAAAATGAGTATGCACACTTCCTCCTCTAATCACTTGTTAGATTATAATATAGAATGTTTAGCTAAGTATAAGAATTTTCATAGTCCAAAACTCCTCATTGTGTTCATTAGTGGGAGCTTAAGCATGGTAATCTCTTTGCTCAGTTTTATCATTATGCATGTGTTTTTTGCTTGTTATATTGGATATTTTGGACTATGTAATTCAAAGTATCCTAAAATCTGTTAAGACGTCAATTTTATGACAGACAAATAATAAATGTAGATGGACCATCCCCTAATATTGGACCTTAAAACTTTAGTATCGACCTTATATTATTTGTATTTTTCTTCATAAATATTATCAAACCAAAAAACACATCCTCGGTCTAAATACAGTACACTGTGTTATGTTATACTTTTCAACTATAAAAAATAAAGATATTCAGCTTTAGTAATAAGTGAAATCAAATTAACATAAGTTAGTCAAAAGAGAACAAAGTTGAGGAAGATGAAGTGTTCCCAAGCAGCGATACAAAGCCTGAAACATTGTGTGTTAATGTATGTGAAAATGAGCATATAGCCAAAAATAAAGGTAAGTCTTTGTTCCTTATGATAATGACAGTCAAAATTATTTGTTCTTCTTCTTTGTTTTACTTTGTGTTAGTTTGTGTTCTCTTTTTTGCTAAAAAAAAAAACATTTTTATTGTATCTTTTGAGATTTTAGAGACAAGTAGAGGAATTTGCAAATAATTTTACTTTTCTTTACTGGTGATTCTTGAAGTTCTCCTTTTTTCTCTTTGCTCTCTTCCCTATATGTTCCTTCTGTCAGCTACTCTCTCTTCTTTTTCTTTCGTATAATAAAATTTGAGAACAGTATACATTTAAAATTATTAGCTCATACTGAAATAGTGCTACGGATAAATGAACACTAGTATACATATTTTTTTGGTTAACATAATTAGTGGCGTTGATGTAGCAAGGCCTAGGATACGTTGCTCATTACGTATAAAGTAACTTTGATAGTGTAAACAGAAGTATACCAACACAGTTATAATTTGATAAATTTTGATATATAATAAGTGGGTTGTATAGGCACGCGCGGCTGGGTAATAGCAATACATGCTCAAGTGCGTATGTTTTGGGACCCATCCATGCATGCCATTGCCATGCCATCCTTAATTAATTCCCAGCTAATAATCTCTACTTATTACTCTATTTCTAACTATTTAGTTCTTGTCTTCATATATGTAGCTTGTAAATACTGTAAGCAGAAAAATCTACTATAAGTTGTATAACCTTTGGAGATCAATCAGGTCCAATTACACTTAATTCATGCAGCGAATTATGGATCACAGATTCTTCATGAATTAGTAGTGGATTCTTAAAAATGAAGAAAGAAACCTTAAAGTTGTTAAATAAGCATTGCGTACGGTAATAGATAAGCCATACTAATCCTTCTCTTTGTTTTTACGTAAAATTAATAACCAACTCATTAGTCATTACCGTATATTTACGGTGAATATATATAGTTTTCAAACATATGATGATTATGTTTGTTTTACATCGTGTAAATGTCATTATATGTATTTGATATGAATTGTGCTTACATTTGAATCAACAAATGATAGAATTGGATGACACTATTTATTGCATATTTGGATCATTTGGTCAAACTATTTATCTCTATACATTATTGTGATTTCTATTAACGTACAAACATATGAATTTCTGTGCTTTAAATGTCGATATACAATTTCTACTGATGACTGAATTTGCTGAAATGGTGGTTGGTTTCAGAAAAGTCACTCGTGAGATTCCAATACAAACATTAAATTAATACAAACCAAAAGCAAATAAACAAGTGTAGAAACAGAGAAGATAATAGAAAGGAAGGTCAAAGAGGGTAGTTGGTATGATTTGGCAGTTAACTTAATATAGAAACAAAGTAGAATCGTCTTCAATTGCATCATATTTCGTGTAACTTGTCAAATATAAGTATTTACTTTTACAATCTAGACCTTATAGTAACTTCCCGAAGTTGATTAAATCTAGTTGAGTCACTGATCCTTTGAGGCAAACATCAAGTCTTATTCAGTTTGCACTACAACTTCAGAACTATACGTAGCAATTGCTAGAAGAGCTTTCAAATCCAATCGTAGCTTTTTGTTTACATCTTAATGATAATGCCAAATGTTTTTGTATTACACATTTTGTTACCTATATGCGTATGCTTTATACTCTTTGCTTATAGAGCAAAGTAGAAGTTCACTGGACAGAGGACGTAAGGTACACACCGACAAGTAGTTGGAGAATTATTTGATCACACTTGTGGTCGTGTCTGGACGACATAGAGCTTCCCGTCTCTGATCACACCTTCAATATCCTGTGCAGTTCCTCCATATAGTTTCTCGATGGCATCTCCAGCACGTGCTATGTCTGAGAGGATCTTTTTCTGGAAGCTCTGGTCAGTGATCAGAGGATCTGTTGTGTAATCAAGCACGACTTTGTCTTCTTCATCCATAGGTACACTGCAAAATATGGAAGGAAAAATAAATATTATCATTGCCCAAGGTTTGTTAGAATGATGAAATCAAGACAATGACGAGATTTTGAGTTTGTTAACATTTACCTGTCGTAGAGACCTGCACCTGCATAACCTTCAAGATCTTCTCCGTTGGAATCCGATCTAAAGATGAGGGAACGTCTTATGAACAGCCCAATCGGTTTGCTCGGGTAACCCAACACCTGAGTGATGTCGTAAATATCATCAGCTGAGATAATTAAGGGTTTGACAATATTCTATTTGCAGATTATACACATAAAACACCAGTACCAGAGGTGAATCGAGGTTGTTTTTCTTGCAGATGAAACTCAGAGACCGACCAGGATATGCTCCTACAAGAGTTTCACCAAGACCTTTGACAACCTGAAAACGAAAAACAGCAATGAGGTCAAGTTGGAAGAAGAACTGATACTCATGGGTTTAGGAGTTGGAATGAAGGGCGAATAAGGATGTTTCACCTCGGCGTAAATCTCTGATGAATCTCCAGAAGATGGGTTGGTTGTGTGAATGACGAAAGCATAATCCGCATTGATGACTTCTTGGACCAAAACCGCCATGCATAGATAGTCATGATCCAATTTTACCTTCTTCGTGCTGAAGTATGCTCTCTCGTTCCACTTTGAAGCCCAGACCTGAGATTTAAAGAGCTTGTTAGTGAGATTTGACATCTTCATGTTGAGCAGCAATGCACCTTAATCCAAAGATTTCACCTTTTTAATGGCTGCCCAAGCTTGCTCCCATCTCTGTTCACCTTCATCACCCGGCCATGGCATGTCAGAGCTTTTCATAGTACTTTTCAGCTCTTCGACCTGAGCACCACAAACATTACAGAGGCACTTCTCTTAGAAAAATTTCTACATTTCACCCAATTCCACAAGGACAAATGGACTTCAGCTAGACTTAAAAAGCATCAAATCTTGATCCATGGCATCAATCAGACAACACCCGAACCCAAGCAATGTACACATATCAATTAAGAGCACGATCATTCGTTGGTAGACAAGAAAGCCAAAGAACATAGGTTTTAAGCCCCAAATGTGAACTATATTGTGGTTAATAGCATATGCTGCGAAAATGTACAACTACATTCCAAATGTTCAAATATGCATGAACAACAACAGATGATTGTGTCTAAGTATCTAATGAAAAAATATGAACATACCAGTTCTGTGGGTGCAACTAGCCCCAACAGTGTCTTACGAATTTTCTTCAGAGCACCTTGGTCACCCTCATCAAGACTTTTCTTCAATACTTGTAATTTCTCGTTCACAGCCTGCCACATCCAGAGGGAGAAAGTGAATGGGAAATGAGGTTGGGTGAAGGTAATCATGAAAACCAAGGTATTTAAGCATGCCAAGGCACCAGGATTTTTGGAATGATCTCATGAAGGATATGGTCAAAGCAATTCTATAGTTATCTTAAGAAGCATCGGAACTATCTCTACTTTTATATCTCCAGATGAAGACCACCAGTAGAGAACAGATAGCAAAAACTTAGCTAAGTGTTTGAGCCAGAATGAGTTAAGAGGTCTATTATCCTACCTGATTTGCCTTTTCGGATATAACCTTCTCAAAAACACCAAAAGGCAGCGCAACTGAGGTTGGGATACCCACCCAAGAAGGAACTTTTCCTTTCAGATATCCAATATTTCTTGATTTAGCACCAACCTAGAAAAAGATAATGCGGTGTGTTAACCATATCCATGAAGTCAGAGATTCGACATGAGGCATACAAAATTTTAAAATAATGTTATTTGATCTGTCATGCAAGCTAAAAACACACACATAGATATATATAATATTACACACTTACCAAGTCACTTGTGAACTCCTCAGATGATATAGCATATCTACCAGAAAACTGCTTCTTGACCAAAGAAATGCTTATTGGGACGTCTTTTAAGGTGTCTGAACTTGGACTTGAAAGCTCACTATCCTTTACCTCTCTGAGAAAACGAAAAAAGTTAGCAAGAACATCGTTTTGCCCATCTGTTTTCTAAAAAAAATTTACTTAAAAATCTGTCAAGCATATCTCAGCTCGTTTTATGAGAAAACAGCAAACAAGGATGATTACTTATAGACCACATCTGCAGATGTTGGTTTTAGGCTCAACAGTTTCCCATCCTTTGCTTGGAGATCAGAGAAGATACCAGAATCAAAACATGTGGCAAAGCAGATCTGCAAGTGACAAACCAAAAAAAGTTGAATGAACAGGCCACAAGCATTCAGAAACTGTTTGGCGAAAATGGTGAAAAACTTATACCTTTCCATTTCTTGCTCGAACAGAAACATGAGATAGTACATCTGGCATGTCAGGTGTCAGTACTGCAACTGCACCATCAGGAATTTCCTCCTCTCCTCTCACTCTGTTTGCGACTATAATTGTAGGTTTGTCATAGGTTTTATTCTGTACAGTGAGCAATTCATCTACAACAATGACATATCCAACGACCTCTACAGGACTTATAACCTGCCAACTGATCAAGAGAAAGAGAAGCACATTAAGTTTAGGATGTGTAACTACTGTACTTCAACATATACAGTTTGCTATTAATCAGTCACAGAAAACTGTTTGGCTATCTAACCTTCCCAAGTTTGCAGTCTGCCTAAGAACTGGGTCAAGTCGATTAACCAGTGATGACAATGCTGCAGCAGATCCAGCTCGAATGATCTCTTCAGTGAATATGTTAATCTGGTAAAGTGATTACAAGAACATTGAAACCTCTTGTTCCAGGGATATAAATATATACGGATAAAAGGAGGAGGATGGGTTCAGTCACAGGAAGTCTAACTTACAGCCCATTGTTCGACTCCAAGACAAGATCCAAGATATTCAGCAGATGGTTGCAATATTTCAAGGTACCTCTCAGCTTTGCTTGACAATGCCAGTCGGCTTCTGTCAAGAACAGATTTTGCATACAGAGCCCAATGATCTTTTTTGTTTTTGAACATGTCGAGGGCAAATTGCCATCCCTGCAAAAACAGTAGAATAGCATCATACATCATGCCGAAATTCTTCATGTTTAGGTAATGTCTAATTTCTTTACTGAACCTAGTTGTACGAGTGTAAAAGCTAAGTTAGACCCATCTAAAAACTATATTTGATCAAACCAGTCTATGGATAATTTTCTAAAGCAAACATGGCAAAGTGACTAAATATTCACCTTCAAGCAGTAGATAAGATCTTCATTGTCATCTGACGAAAGGGCAAGATTTTCAAGAACTAGGCTGATGAAGTACATGATTTTCTACAACATAAAAGCATTTTATAAGACAGAATATTGAAAAAGAAACGAAAACATAAGAAGAATATGAAACTGTTGACACATGATATGTATAAATAATTTATCATGACGATGAATGAATTTATTAACCTCAGGTCCAGCATTATTCAATTGCTCATATCCTCTTTCGATAGCTGTTCTGACAGTAGAATCGAGAGCAAGATCCAAGAATAACAGATCCTTGAGGCGGTCATGAGACTTCAGCAGAAGGGGCCTTAACTCTTGGCGAGCCTCAAGCAAACCCTAGATCAATTTTCATTCCAATGATAAGCATACGATGTGTTCAAGAATTCAAACTAGTAGTACAAACAAAATCAATCAAGCAAAGAGAAAAATACAGCACCTCAAGAAGTGGCTCTACATTCTTTTCTTCAACATGTTCTAGGACGAAACGAAGCAAGTCCTGTTGAGGAAGTGCCATCACAGAGTAAGTTGAACTGATTTGATAGGTATTTAAATTCTTGAAATGGGTCAGAAAGATGAGATGAAACGTACTGGATATCCGGAAGGCAATCCAGATATAGGATTTATCTGCACTCCAACCATGAAACCTTCGCCCTGAAGAACAACACAAATGTTCAGTTTCCATTTCCAAGAAGAATCATTAACTGTAACTTTTCAGATACTGGTATTACGTCATCTTGGTAGCCCATGCAATTTTGTATAGCTGACTCAAGGTCTGCCCCCGAATGAACAGCCTAAACAAAATAAAGAAGATCACAAATGGTTTCCCTTAGAAAAAATAGGTAATTAGACCTAGTTTGTAGAAGAAACTGCAGCTAGATTCGTAAAAAGTGGCTAATATAAACTTGGGGAAGTAACCTTTAAAGTCCTCATGTAATGTCCAAGATCACGCAGAAGACCTTCTTTTTGTTCTCGTCTAAAACTTGGCTCAGAATGTATGGCACGATCATAACTTAAGAGTCGCTCTTTGGTTATGCCATTGTCGTTCAAGGTCTTCCAGTAAACACTCATGTCAAAATCACTTTGGACATAATCCATCAAAGCCTACAGCAAGAAAGTGTCGCGAGAGAGATTAAAACTGGCACCGAAAAACTGAATCATTATGTTGTTACGGGTAAAAAGTCCAAATACCTGACAGATGACAACATCATCTGGACTAGTGTTGTTATGCAACTTCTGATGCCATTCCTCCATCATTCCACCCTTGCATTCATTTTTCCTCTGCAAGCAAGAATTTCACTCGTCATGTTTCGAATGAATGGAGAATTTGGGGGCTAATGAGCGCATCCCATCCCATTTTGATAAGCCAGATGGACATGACCAACACGACCACATTTATCTGAGAAAAATGTGGGACAGTAGGAGAAATAGGGACAAAGTCCCATAAAATTCAAGAAGTAGAGTTGCAACCCTGGAATTTAAGGATCTCTTCATGTAGAGCTTTTCGTTTTATTTCCTTCGTTTCTCACTCTGAAGTAAAATCATTTTGAAAAGCTAATAAGAAATCTAAAGGCCAACCTGGATGACCAGAATTTCGTCTCGGATTCGTTGCCCAACATCTCCTTCACCGCCTCGACCAACTGTAGACATTATCATCCGCAAAATTTCTCTGTACCCTGGATAACTTGCATAAACGTCCTGAAGAACGTCAGTCAGCCTATCCTGTGCTTTGCTTATCTCCCTGTAATAAAGTAATGAGTTATGTAATTTACTTAAACAATGAATGTATGTTAATAAAGGTATCATCTGCAGCTCTCAGAACAGATTAGAAGGCTCCTAAGGTTTGCCAGTATTTCCTTTGGGGATAAATTAGAAACGTGGACATAATAAAAACTTTGGTTAGTATCACATTTTTTAACAGTACCTTGGCTTAACATTATAGTTTTTGTTCCACACAAGCTGCCTTGTGGCCATAAACCTCATCCAGACTAGGATCCCTG
Source organism: Aurinia saxatilis (assembly GCA_900406295.1). NCBI lineage: Eukaryota > Viridiplantae > Streptophyta > Magnoliopsida > Brassicales > Brassicaceae > Aurinia > Aurinia saxatilis. The sequence goes on along the minus strand of OVAP01000004.1, from coordinate 68,453 downwards.
CAAAGCCTAGTTGACCAGCACGTTTTGCTTCATCCACAAGATCTGCTGCAATGTTGAATCTACAAGCAGGGAAAAATAAATCAAGATTTACACCTTTCAGAAGACACAGTGGGTTTTATGGTATCACATCATGCACATAGGAAATGTATGACTGAGAATATAAATTTCGTGATCATGGAACATGGGTCAATTACTGTTTTAGTGGTCATCGTATATGAATCAATGAGTCTAACATCAATGGGTCTACCTTGAAGAACTTTAGATCAGTTTCTTTGACCTCGTAAGCAAGATCATTGAAAAGTGATGACCCAAGAAAACTAATGAAACATGTAAAGCTGGGTCATAGTCTTGGAGAGAACTTAAAGTAGCAAATATTTTAACAAAAGTAATGCCAGTTACTTCTTCAAGTCTAAGACACGAAAAAGAGAACCAGAATGCTTCAGCATAATACTGACCTATGCATGAAAGATTTCTGGGCCTCACTTTCCAAATCCGCGATTTTATCCAGTAAAAGCTTGGCAGTACCTTTTCCATCACCATAATCCTTTCAAAGGGAACAATTAGAAGTTAAGTACGTAAGGGACAGAGGACGCAACTAAAAGTGCGTTTCAGAAGACCAAAAGAAAAGAGGAACCTTCTGAACATGCTTTTCTTCTTGAGCAAAGTCTACATAAAAGTCGCTGTTATTATTTTTAATCCACCTTTCACCAGCTTTGATTACAAATGGCATGCCCTTGTAACTGTCACCTTCTATTTCCAGCTCAAAAGTTTGAACCTATATTTTTGGTTAACATGAGGCCTTTGACATACCATCTCAGGATCCAAATGCTATCGGGCTTATGGTATTTAATAGATTCCAGTATTCATACCGGACTAGGGAGATCAGTTGAAGTAATGGTCAGTTGTGTATCAACAGCACCACGTACTGGCAAAGAGTTGGGTGGCAGTATATTTGAAGGTGGGTCCTGCAGTGTCAATGACTAGTAAACTCAGACAAAAAGATGCTGAACCAAAATGCAAATGGGAAGGAGCTGGCTTTAATCTCAAAAGTATGATAAATAAAGAAGAAAAAACTTACCAACCATTCTCCACCGTTTTTAGACAAAGCCCAGTGAAGGGTAACAGGCTCTTTGAAATCAGTTGCCAGATGAATTTTCGTCTTTCCAGGAAGTTTAGCAACAAGAACCTAAATAGAGGGAACAATGGCTTGCCACATGAAGATACTAGTCGGATGTATATCTTACCCAAATAGAAATAGCACAAGATAGATATTCCCAACTGACCAAAATCGTACTGTCGTCGAGCTTGAATGTTTTCTTGCTAAAGATTTTAGTGGTTTCTTCTTCTTCCTTTGCTTTGGCATATATCTCAAGAGTTGTTAAGGCCCGTGGTTCAGTTGATGATTTGGATTTTGGTTCAACAAAATCAGCAACATTCTTACAAATAAGCTTATTCAAATCCCTTCCCTTGCGCTGGATCCTCTCAGTGCGGAAGTATTGTTTTTGCTTCGGTTGCTTGGAAGCTTTTTTTTGTACCTCCCCACTAGTTTTTGGAGAGTCGCTAGTGTTATCTTTCTTCAACAGTTTTGCTCGGATATCTTCCACTGAAGCACCTCTCATCATTTCCTCCCGTAGCTCTGATCGGGCGGCTTCATATTCTTCCTATTGACCAGAGACTAATTATTCTCCTTAACTATAAAAAAATAAATATACCCACAATGTCGAATATCTGATGAAAAATGCAACCCTTACGTAGAGGTACAACGTCCGACTTACCTTCTCTTTCTCAGGGGAGTACATTTGTTTACCCTTACGTTCCCAATTAATATATGCTTGGATCTGAACAAGATCCTCAGGAACAGAAACAGAAACACTGCCTTCCACTTTCCTTCCCATGGGTATGTTTATATGAAAATTTTGACCATTGTTTTTGTACCTGCATATGCCAAGATTATGAGAAACGCCAGTACTTAAACAAAATTAGGTAACTCTATATTCTGGCTTAAGATTGCACAATGTAGAGAAAACAAGCTCACCATTTGTTTCGACTTTCGTCAAATATAAGAAATTCAATTGCCTGTATGGCATCATCATCTATCTCTAGTTTAAGGTAAGAATTGGCACCGGACTGTAAATGAGAACCCAAAGCACCATTCGAAATTCTTAAGTTAGACTGGAGCTGGAACTTATACCATTGCAAGTAGCACTGTCATGTATGTCAAGGAAATAATATAAAACTCACTTTCGAAAATGGAGTTCTAAGTGCTCTGTTCTTGTAGTTTATAGTTCTATCCGGAGAGCGAGAAGGTAGAACCCATTTTCTGTTTCAGAAAATGAGAAAGAAAGTTACTAAACCCATGTGTCATAATAAGACTGAAGAAACCTCTTAACTAGGCAAGTTGAAGATCATTTGACAAGGACATACTCTTTGTTGTCACGTATTGCACCCCAGTGTAGAAGCAGCGAGTCACTTGTATGACCTATCTGGATATTAACTTCTCTTACAGTTTTAGTAGTGACCCCAACCTTTCAATTACATGCATAAAACTTACCATCAGATAAATAGTATGTCTACAAATCCCAACAAGATAACATCCATTATTTGTAAAGCTATACTTACCAGTAAGTCGATGTTTCCGTCAAGATTAAATTTCTCAGCTTCCTGTTCAAGGATGACAACATTTTAGCACATAGCAATATGATAACCATCTTATGAATTCAACTGCAAGAGCAATGTACAAGCACTACACGATTTAACAAGCAGGCAAAACTTTCACTCCATACAGAACTGCATATAATTCAGGTCCAAGACATACGTTATAACATGCATTGAGTAGTTGCAACCAACAATCACATTCCAAGCAATGTCAACACTGGTAAAAAAGATCTCCATACAAAAAACAAGTTTTACCTGAGAAGCAGGATCCATGGCAAGCACAGCTCGTGGAACGAACGACACAGGTCTTCCTGTTTCAGTGATAACCCTCCTTCCAGTCTTCTTAAGACCTTTCCCGTATAACTTTGTACCCAAATCCGATCTGCCAAACTTCCCAACTGCGGGATTTGCTGTTGCGGATTGGTAAACAGAAACAGCGGGGACGCAAGACGAATTGAGCTTGTTCTGATGTTCGAAATTGACAGGACGAATGAAACTCCGGTTTAGTAAGGAGTTACTCATGCTTTCTTGTCAACACACCCTTGTTGTTAGCTGAATCAAAATAAAAACTTTCCGGATCTGATAAGTAAAGTATTGATTAGATTATATATATAAGAAAAACAAAAACAATCAACCCTTTGCATAAACAAAATAAAAGTAACAAGTTATACTAGAATCTGACACTTTTTCTTTTTTGCACTTTGAATCATATAAACAGTTACTTGAGCTAAAGAAACAAGTGAAAACATACACAGAGAAGTAAAGAATCGTCCACGAAAATCACGACGAGAACAACTTCTTTCACTTTAATTTCGTCTTTTCTCTTTTTTGGCAGAAAAAAAACTTAGGAATTGAATCGAATAACATGTTAACACACTCTTTGTGTCATTTCTTCGCACGCGTAAACAAAATCTAAGAACAAAAACACGAAATTGAAAACAGAGACTAACCGAATCCATCGAAATTGAATGTAATTTCGGAAACAAATATACCTGATTGATCGAACCGGAGACGAAGAAACACAAAACCCAGAATCTTCCGATGATCTTTTGCAAATGTGACCTTGTTTCTTCTTCGTCTTCACTCACTAACACTCACGTGTAATCGAAGTATAATTGACACTTTGTCTCCAGATTTCGACACGTGACGCATAGTGATTCGAGCACGTAGGAGGAACGGCACGGAGAAAGAGAGAGAGAGAGCCCAGTCTCGTGGGATTCTTCTCAGACCCCACACCACACCTCTTGTGATATTTTTCATGACATTATTTTATACAGAATCTTCTTCTCACCGTTGATTTTTGCTTTTTTTTTTTTTTTTCCTTTCTCTTTTTCTGTTTTTGTCTTTTTGTTTTGATATTTTTATGCTTCTTTCTCTTTGGTCGACATGATTTTTTTATTTTCTTCTTGCTTGTATTCACAAAACCACAGATTGTAGAAGATATTTTATTGGTAGATCAAACTGTACTTGTATATAGTCCAAAGCCCACTTGTTCAATCATGTATACGTATATGGGGTTTAGTTGTGTGGTGTTTCTACATAACCTAATGTGTAAAAAACAGATGTTAAATACAAGCAAAAGGATCAATCCAAAGACTTATAAATATGTATCAAATAACAAACAAAATTGATCATGGTCAAGTCATTTACTATTTTGATCATTTGTCGAAATGACTCTTCAATGTGTCTACTTTGCCCAATGTGTCTCAACCCAAATAAAAGCACCTCACGCATTCAAAATTTGCAAACCATAAACGGATTATCCTACCCGATGTGGCAGGTCGGCACTAAAAACTGAAATATGAACGTGACTAATCAGTTTGTGTCAACTGGGAAATTGGATGGTTCTCAGTCAAATCATGTCATAAATACATATTAACATATTGAGTTTTAAGTAACACATTTTAACAAACATATAGCATAGCGATGGATCCTGATTTATATTCACATTTGTTAAATACATTTATTTTCAAAACCAAAATTTATTCAATTGCTCCACTTGCACATGCTAAAAGTTTATGAATAACCACGTAAGTGTAAATTATGCCTGTAACGATGTAATATTTGTCATATGTGGCTATTTGTGACGACATAACCACATGATCTTAGCCGCAATGTAGCTTCGGATGGATCTGCATTGAGTTTACCAACGATGCTATCACCTTCTCTGGCAAGAATTTTCCAACCTTTCTAGTTTCTATAATTACAGTTCATAGCTTGTCAACGGATAATTTTGCTAACACCACTATTTTCCATAAATCTCCATAGCTAACATCCACAGATCGTCCGTAGCTAATAGCCATTAATTGACCACAAACCAAAATGTGATAATAATTCATCATATCATTGATGACTTAAATTAAGAAAATGAAATGATCATGAACAAGAACAATGTATGTATATCTCGTAGATGATTCCGAGTAGAAGAAATGAAAACCAATTCCATTAAGCAAAATCACCAATAAGAGAAAAAAATCTAAGAGCAATTAATTACACGAAATCGAATATAATTAATTACACCCCAATGGCGTTACACGACGAATAATGATCAATCAAACAAGATATTTGTTTTTCTTCTTCATTTTGAACGAACTTAATTAGTCTTTTTGTTTTGTTTTGTTTGGAGAAAAACTTAAAATAAATTGATCAACTAATCAATGTAGATAACGTCAAGCAATTGCTGCCAATTTTCCTCAGATCAACCGCAACATTTTGCACCGTATTAACCTGACCCGTCTCAATAAATGCTTCCACACAAGCTCCGTAATCAGAAACAACCGCGGTTAAAAACGAGTTCATGGCCATAATATTACGTTTCCTTATGCTCTTCCTCGCGTTCTCCAAATTGTACGCCGCATCGCTCAAAGTCGCGTAGCAAGTAGCTATGGCCTCGTTACCATCTTTGTATATAGCTGCATCGGCTAGTGCTATTTTTGTTTTAGCCTCCAATGCAAGGATGGTTCGGTGCGTGGCACGTCTAGGACTAGTGACACGCTTCACGAATGGTCTGCACATGGCTGGATACGCGGTGTGAGAGCAGATGTTGAACATACGTGTACGTGAGGCCTCCGCGACTTCACTAGACACGAGAAAGATCAATACGGCGGCTGCTGCCGCAACAGCTGCCAAGCGCAGCTGAAATGCGTCGCGGCCCGCCATTTTATTTACTTACTTTTATTAAAATCTAGTTAATATGTTCGAGGAGAATTTAGCAGAGGCAGTTTTTGTGCCGGGGCTCTTGTTGTTATATATAGAGAAGTTTTCTTTTTTGGTTTTTGTTTTTTTGAAATTGTTGGTAATGCGCGTTTTGCGTTTGTCCTGTTTTATTTTGGTTGTGTATAAATAATGTGATGTTATCTGAGGTTTATTTATTTTTAGGAGATTATCTTTTTAATCCTTTTTTTGAACATACTACAATGGTTCGTTGTCTCTTTGATAATCAGTGGACTACAAAGAAAAATCCAGTAGCAGTATATAAGAACAAGAAAACAATAAACCTAAATTAAGAAATGTGTCCATGATTATTGTTGGAATGTTGTAAAAATTAGAGTCATAAGTTGATAACAATGAATCAGGAAAATTTTTTCCCCCATTAGTTCAAAAATGAAATGCTCAGCTAACAGAATGACAAACAGAGAACCAGAGGACGAAATTAAAATTAGCAGCAAAAAATGTTTCATTCGATTTGAACAAGATGCCTATTCATGTGCCGGAACTTGCAGATATCATCGCAGAAATCATCTGCACTGCTGTGGTTGCTCTTCATCCGAAGAACCCTTATCACCATTCGTCTCAGACCTTTCGCGTATTTCACAAGCGATTCAAGTGTGTTCATCTTCTGTTCTGCGTTCAGTGGTGATCTCACCGTGATAACAACTTCCTCCAAACATGGAATAACAAATCCTGTCTCAAGCTGCAACGAGAAGGGGATCTAATGGTTAGAGTTTTGAATGAGAGGCAAGGTTTCTGACGAAGAAGAGACTTTTTTACCTTCTTTAGGCTGTTTTTCTGGCAAAGTGCAGCAAACATTGCTCCATGGATATCAAATTTTTCAAGCTTGGGATGACTATTGAAGAACTCGACAAAATCAATCTCAGGGAAAGGTTGAAGGGACTCGTTGCCAGTGAATTCGACTTTCATAAATAGATGCTTCACGTCTTTTGCTTGCTGCAGGATTATGGATAGCGCATCCCAACTCCATTGTACACCTCGAACTGACAAGGCCTCAAGCGATGAAAGGTTACGGAAATCCACCATGTAAACTCTCCCTGAAAGCAATAAGAGACAAGTATACAAAGTAAGACAAATGACATCTGCTGATGGTAGATGGAACCAAAGCACATGAAACTCAAGAGTTTATTATGTTTACCAGAAACATTAGAGATGGATAGGTGCTTTAAGAATCTGCTTTCTGGGACACTGATCCAGCTGCAGCCTTGAACATCAAGGGATATTATTCTCGGACTTATGAGGGAGAGCAAGCTGTTACCAGCTCCATAGAAATCCAGCTTACAGTGCTCCAAGTATGGCATATCGATCGTTATGGATTTAACTCCTTCACAAGCTAGCAGATTCAAGTTTGTCAGATTTGGGCAAGCCCGCAAAGCATGATTCAATGCAGAATCATCCATTCTTGCTCCCACTATTTCAAGGTTGCGAAGGTTTGGGAATATTTCCCACGTAGGAGGGCTCATCATCAAAACACCCCAAAGCTTCAAAATCTCCAAGTTCTTAGCCATTCCAATGCAATCAAGCTTCAAAGGACCCTCTGATATCGCTTCTTCACTAGCGAGATTATCCATTCTTAGCTCCAAAAGCCTAAGAGATAAACCCACATGCGTCATCCACGACTCTAAGCCTTTGCTAGTGAAAGGGCTGTACACCACAAGCTCCTCAAGAAAACGGAAAGACATCAACATTTTCAGAATGATAGTGTCGGAATCAACAGCCTCCGGGATGCTTTCGAATGCGTTCCGAGGGAATGAAACACACTTAACAGAGTCAGTTGACTCTTTCCATCGCTTGGAGACGCAGTTGGAGGCAGCCACGTCCCTTGCCATGGTCAGGTTGGAAAGAATGTATTCAAGGATCGCATCAGGAAGAGAGTCCATTCCTGGCTGAGACAATTCATCGAACACTTGGCGGGTCAGCTTATAAACATGACTATAAACTATACACAAACAGCCACATACATATACAAGATGTTTATTCCAATAATTGGCACCATAAATCCATGATTATCAAATGAACAGAACCTATATACAAGCAAAATCTCAAAATTTCTCAACACCAAAATTTTCATAAATGCAATGTAATACATATATCTTAATGTATATAGATCTCATCTCGACGTAACAACATTCAAATAGCTATAAAATCCGCACACAAGTTCACAATCGAGATTCTGACTATTTTGCTCGAACTTTCTGCTCATAGAATCTCAAATTCCCCACATATCAGACGGAATCAAGCAACCCTAGAATCGCGCATTTCCACAAAATCTAGCTACAAAGTTTATATATCTAATTAAACAGCGAACATAGAATAGAACAAAACCCACATTTGCAAAAGTCTATACAAGAATCACAAATCCACAAAATCTCGAAAAAATGAAGTCACCGATTATAGATCCAGAGAAAGGAGCAGTGAAAGATAAACAGTAAACATAGATTCATCTTCAATTCACATGAATTTTAATGGGTCACTCTCAAATTCAGCTAATTAACGACATTGAAATGCAAAGAAGAAGAAGAAGGAAAAAAACCCAGAAAAATAGATTCGAAGAAAGCAATAGAAAATGAGAGAGAGATTCTTACTGTATGAATCTGGTTCGACGAATCAGAAAACTCTAAGAAAAAATGTTGAGACTGCAGAAAGATGCGAGAAAGAGATATTTGTAAGAGCGGAAAAAAGAAAAAAAAAAAAGAGAGAGAAGGGTGGCGCGTGAGAAGAGACGGGAAGGCGCAGTTTCAAAATTTGAAAAAGGAGATCTCTTTCTCTTTTTGGGTTTCAAAAACTATTCGCAACCTTCCTTTTCTTTTTTTCAAATCATTTTGGGTAATAAGGGTATCTCGGTTTTGTTTAACCGATATCAAATTTGAAAATCAAACCATAATAATTAACCAGAACTAGATCTTATACTGTATAATGAACCTGATATTTATCTATTTAAACTCTAAGTTTTGGAAGCTATTGTTATTCACTTAGCTTAATGAAATGATATGTTTTTAGTTAAATCATATGCTAGTAAAGCTGTTACAAAAATTTAAGTAATGAAGCTAACTAAAAAAAATGAAAACACATGAAATATGAAAGTCAAACTAATTAACATTAGTATTCAGGCTGATTCAGAACATGATTCAAATATGATTCCAATATATACATACCATATTTTGCTATTAGTTAAGTAGAATGAAAAAATGATTATTCATCAAATAAATAGTCGTACAAGAAAAACACATAATAATTACATTTTTTGATATAATATATTATTTCTTATGAAACTAATTTCATTGTTCTAATAATAACTCAAATCACAAACATGCAATATAAATAAATTAATCATAAACGAGTAGTATAACTTAATCACGCCAAAAAAATCTTTAAATCTATTCAAATTTCAGACTTGCTTTCCTCATTCCTTAACATCCAAAAGGTTTCAAACTTCAAATTGATTTACTTGCTTCCCCATTTACCAATATTTTATCATATTATTCTGTTAGGATAATATTTTCATTAGGAGAAAATTATATAAAACTAGAAATTCTTTTTGTTTTAACCATGTATTTTAGATTATTAAATAAATAACATATAATTATCTTAAGCCATAATAACAATATTTTTTTTTGTAATTTTGATATATATATATATATATATATATATATTACTTAAAACATGATTTTCAACGATAAAAAATAGCTTGTTACATACAAAAATCAGTTTAGAGAAATAAACAGCAATTAGCTAAGGTTTTTAGTCTGTGGCTTCTTTTGTAAAGTGTATATATCAAGAGTAAAATGCAGTTTAGATGGAAAAAAAAAACAAAATAAGGTTTTTAGTCATGTGTTATACACTCCACCACTAGTATTTGACTTGTCCCCTTCTCCTTCTTCTTCTCAACGTTGGTTGAGCCACTTCCCTTCTTCCCTTTTCTTCTTCCTCAAGAAAGATTACACATCCCATTTTCTCCTACTTTCCCCAAAAACAAACCTTAGATCCTTATCAGTGTGTTTCAGATGCTCTTGCGATGGGAAAACACTCAAAGGAGACCGATCAAGATCAACAGCAGCAGAATCTGGACCCTGAGAACCCACGATTCTTCTGTCGGAGCTGTTTCTCTCCCTTGTCGAGTCTGTTTGGTCTTCGATGCCTCGTCGTTCTAGTCCTTAGCGTGGCGATTCTTCTTTCTGCCATCTTCTGGTTGTTTCCGCATCGATCTCTTTCTGAATTCGACGCTGATGAGATTGTTAAACTCAGTGGTGAGTGAAAGGTTTAATCTTTTTCTAGTTTTTGGGATAAATTTTGGTGTAGTGAAAGGTTTATTGTTCTAGAACATTTTGGATAGAGAGTGACTATTCTGACAAATTGTATTCTCCTGTGGATGGCTAAATTGAATATTATATTAGAAATTAAGGGAACCCTTGTTGATTTTGTTGCAGAAATTAGTGTGTATTGTGGAATATCCTCCAATTTTGCTGCTTAAAGGTTGAGACTTTATGTACAAAGGCTGTCTCTGGTTTTAGTCTTGAATCTAGTTATACAAATTGATTGAACCAGTTTGTACTTCTTATGCAAATTCTCATAATCAGATCAATTATTATATAGTAAGCTTAGACTTCAACTAGTGAAATTTCTGATACGAGACACTACAAGATACTACAATACACAAGGTTACAGTTAAGTATTTCTAGTCTTAACATTTTCTTCTTCTTTCTCTTAAACCAGCTTCAGTACAAGGTTACTTTAGACTTCATCAACCAGCTTCCCAAGTTGTTTCCGATAAAGGAAGACTAGAAAGAGATATCTTCAGGAGTATAGATCTTAGGAATACCACCAAGGTACACATCTTTTGCTCTGAAGTTCAAGTAGTTTTGAGTTCAACGTTTAGAGCTCTAATATCTATTTACTGTTTGAACAGGTGACTATTCTGTCTCTGCATCTGTCAAGTGGATCTAACTGTACAGATGTGGAGTTTGCGGTTCTGCCTGTCCCTACTGATTCCACTATAAGCGAAGACTCGTTAATTTCACTGCGATCGTCTTTTGTTAAGCTGTTTGCTCAAAGAGTGAGTCTGAATCTGACTACAAAAAGTTTCGGGCAGCCAACTGCCTTTCAGGTTTTGAAATTTCCCGGGGGAATAACTGTGAATCCGCTGGGTTTTAAATCTGTCTCTGGAGTACTCTTGGTTCTGTTTAACTTTACTCTTGACAATTCGATATCCGAGATACAAGAGAGCTTGGCTCTGCTAAAAGATCAACTTGAGCTTGTGTTGCGTTTAGAGACATATGAGAGTGTTCATATCCAGCTCAGGAATGAAGAAGGCTCTACAATATCTCCTCCAGTTACTGTTCAGGCTTATGTCGTCTCAACCATGGAAACCATGGGAAAACATTTTCAGCAGAGATTAGACCATTTTACTCAGATCATTCAAACATCCAGCGCCAAAAATCTCGGTCTAGACAACTCAGTATTTGGTGAAGTCAAGAGTATTACTTTCTCAACTTACCTGGAGGGAAAAGTTCTTAGTTCTGCTTCAGTATTAGCAGCAGCGCCAACTTCCTGCTTCTCTTCGCTTTGTTAAGTCTTCACATGAAGCTTCCTACCAAACTGGAGAAAGCTTGTGTGAATGTTTCTTCTTGTCTTACTGGTTAAGTAGCGGCAACAAAATGTATATAAAATGTTAGAGATGGTGACAAGGTAAATAACTGCTGTCGGTAACACCATCTCCCTTCTAAGTCTTGTTTAGCAAATCTAAATGCCAATAAGTAGTTAGCTTTAGAATCAAGTGTCTCATTGTGGTTGTATGAAACAGAGTTCTTTATTCGAATGAGATGCAGTTTGATTTATTTGCTAGCCTATTAATACAAAATGGATGATTACAAATTCTGCATTCAAATGTTGCACATAGAATTTTGCCATCTTATTGAAGTTGATTTAGCTCTTCTTCTAGCTTCTTGATGACTTCATCCTTCTCTGCAAGAGTCGCTAGTAATGTTCTATTCTCTTTACTAAGCGCTTGAAACTGGCTGATGATGCCATTTATCTGCACTTCAATGGCTTCATCACTAAGCTCAAACGCAGTTTCCACAACTCTCAAAACCCGCCACAAACTCACCACCACGATGAACCCGGTCCCTTTCCTGTCAAGAAACACCTGGAGAATCAGAGCTATAATCGCGGCCGCACCATCCATCACACAACCAGGTCGTCTGAAGAAGGATTTCCCCATAGCAACAGCTAGAGCCGTGGATTTAACAGCAAGAATGCTCAGGATCGCAGTTCCTCCCCAGCGGAACCATGCTTCCTTGTTTTCGGTTTTCTTGACTGATGTACAAGATACCAGAGAAGAAGATAGTTCAAGGGACATTAAGATGATGTCGAGAGAGAGCAAGAAGATGGTGAAAAGATGAACTTGATATGACTCTAGAAACTGAAATAAAGTGATTCCCCATTGTGATTCGTTACAGATGACTTCTTGTTGCTGTTGATTTGAAGAGAAAAGGCAGAATTGTAGCCATTTTCGCCGTCTGCACCAACTCTTTATCAGATTTTGGATCGAGAATTCGACATTTTCAACTGTTCCAGTGCTTATGGAATTCATCAAAAGATGTAAAGCTTTGGAAGTTGTTGATAGATGGTTGATATGATCTTTAAAGGAAGGCAACCATTTTAAAATTAATTAGTTACAAAGAAACTAGCTTTCCAGAAAGATTACTTGAAAGGCAAGTCAACTTGAGATATAATGCAAGCTTTTAAGTAACCTATTAAGGGCGACCAAAGAAATGCCGAGTTTGATCACAAAATCCAAAACATTCCATTGACATAACTTCGAAGAGAAAATGTTAAATATATAATTACAAAAAGACATTTTTACTATGCATTTTGAGCATATTTGTTAATTACTATTCCATTCAACTTTGGCAACTTTATAATTGCGTCTATTAAGAATTCAGATTCATTTTGGCATTGACTCTGATAGCAACGGCTAGTTTAAGTTGAAGGGCATGGGGTCAACTTGAAAAACCGCACTCCTGCACAGTTAGCTCTGGCATGGGTTCACCACCAAGGAGATGATGTCTGTCCCATCCCAGGAACCTCCAAGATCAAAAACCTTAACCAAAACATAGGAGCTTTATCTGTGAAACTCACCATGGAAAAGATGGCCGAGCTTGAAGCCATTGGACATTCAGATTCTTGAAAGGAGAAAGATCGGACACCAATATAGCTACCTACAAGAACTCTGAAACTCTACCATTGTCTTCTTGGAAAGCCACATAAACCAGCTGTAATAGTTTTGCAATGCCATGGTGCAGAGCTGTGTTATGAGCTACAAGCCATTATCGGCTTAAAGCTATATTGTTGTCTATCTGTTACTATCTTAAAGTATTTGAATCTTTTTTAAGAAGTCCCTCATTAGTACTCGAACTTCGATAAACATAACTATAATGAATTGAGAAAGGGGCAAGAAAGTCTATACACGTTTTAATCACATCAACTGATGAAGAACATGTAACTCTTGGATGACAAAATATTACCTGAATTAGAACTTGTATTACACAGACAAATGCTCAGAGATCATCAATAAACTAAAAACATTAATGGCTCCTATGTTTCCAAATACATCTTTTTATCTTGTTCATATGCTAGCTCCGCTATGCTAAGGCATCGTCATCAGTTTCTCAAAATATATAGGGTCACGAAGCTCTGACTATCCGAGTTCACACAGCTATTCTTCCGGATTAGCCAGTAGTTCTGTTAGGTAGCATCAGGGGGTTTTGACCCATTACAACACAATCTGTTACCTGTGCTGTACTCGAGAATAAACTGCTTGCAAGATCATCGTTAACTGAAACGGGCAGACCTGGCATCTGACTCATGATACCAGGCGTCTCCTTCATGCTGTAGTAAGTAAGAAAAGTTAAGAAACTGAAGTTTTAACATAGAAAGGAAAAGAGATAGGTGACATGTTTCAGTTAAGAAGACTGGATTTGCTATCAGATCCACATACTCGGTCAGAATGGCATTGATGTTATTTCTGGCTGGATAAAAGAGACTGATGTTGTCCTGCAGCNTTTAACATAGAAAGGAAAAGAGATAGGTGACATGTTTCAGTTAAGAAGACTGAATTTGCTATCAGATCCACATACTCGGTCAGAATGGCATTGATGTTATTTCTGGCTTGATAAAAGAGACTGATGTTATCCTGCAGCTGTATGCACTAAGTTAGGATATCAGTTTGCAAATGATAACGAGTAAACCTAACCAAACAGAACCAAATTCTTTAGAATGAGTAACTGAGCATGTCGGAAATCTGGTATACAATGTTCAGTCTGATAGTTTCAATCTGTAAATCTTCTCACACAATTAGCCATAACNAGTTTGCAAATGATAACGAGTAAACCTAACCAAACAGAACCAAATTCTTTAGCATGAGTAACTGAGCATGTCGGAAATCTGGTATACAATGTTGAGTCTGATAGTTTCAATCTGTAAATCTTCTCACGCAATTAGCCACAAAGGATCACAAGAATAAAATTACCTTGCATGCAGAGAGGTTGTATGATATTTGACTAAGACCTTGGGCGTTTTGCTGTAGAAGATCCAATACTGCGCCACTTAAGCCTGATGTGGCGGATGTGGAAGTTGTTTCCAAATCTGAGACTTGTCAACGACGGAAGTAGGAGAAATCGGCTGTTCGAGAAGAACGCAGATCTCACCGAGACCATCTTCCCGGGGCCGACAGACCACCACTGTCACCTCCATGATTGAGTGGCAAAAACGTAATTTCACTCGTGAGAGGGGGAGGAGAAGAATATGATTCTCTTTTGACAGCAAAGTTTTCTCTTTGGACAGCAAAGTCTCGGTAAGGACAGAGAAGAAGAAGAGGAGTACGAAGCTCTTTGGAGAGCAAAGTTTTCTCTTTGGACAGCAAAGTTTCGGAAAGGACAGAGAAGAAGAAGAGGAGTACGAAGTGAGATTTTGGTGGGTTCTGAAATGGGCTATTATTATTTTCTGGACGTGGCATCGGAATAGTTGTAGAATTTATGACGTGTCTATGTAAATGTAAGTAGGTCATAACAGGAGAGATCCTTCATCTTTTATATGTAGGATAGGATTTCAAGTTATTTGCTACTGCACATCCCTTGCTTTGTACATGATTTGAAATTCCCATTCCATTAATATTTTTAAAAAAGAATTAAAACATATACTTTCAAATCATTTATAAAGAAAAAGAGAGTTAAGAAACTAATGAAAATTTTAAAGAAATTCAATAAATGCTTTTGCGAATTTGTCTCGAAAATTGTTGTCGCCATCGGAATTGATCATTTAATCTTCTTGGAATATCTCTGTGGTATTTCGCCGGAGAACTAACGGTGGCCTTCGTCTAGTTCTATCTCACTCGCCGTCCTTCATCTCTTACCAAACTCACAAGGTAATTTACTAGCTTGTTCCTGTTCTTTTTTCCCTGTTTCATTTCTCTAGAGATCCGATTTGGGTAATTACTAATTATGATACTAATTTTTTATGTAGTTTCTGGTNGTTCTATCTCACTCGCCGTCCTTCATCTCTTACCAAACTCACAAGGTAATTTCACTACCTTGTTCCTGTTCTTTTTTCCCTGTTTCATTTCTCTAGAGATCCGATTTGGGTAATTACTAATTATGATACTAATTTTTTATGTAGTTTCTGGTTTTTAGGCATTAGACATGGTTGATGTTCAAGAGAAACAAAGAAACTCCGACATAATAAGCAACCTACCAGATTCATTGTTATGTCAGATACTCTCTGGTCTCACCACAGAAGAATCGGTTCGCACTAGCGTATTATCCAAACGATGGAGAAGCCTCTGGTCACAGGTTCCTGCATTAGACTTTGATTCCAATCAATTCCTAGATGATGATAATGATGATGTCTTTGTGAGTTTATTAGATAGGTTTCTAGGTTCTGAATATGACCATATTTTGAAGAGGTTCAAGTTGATCTACGAGGTTCGTGAGGAGCTTGATGAGCATGATGAATCTCGTTTCAAGTCTTGGATTGATACTGTGATTAGGCGAAGAGTCTGTGATCTTAATGTTGATTTTTATAATCCGGTGAATGAGTATGACTTAGTTATGATGCCTCAGTCTATTTATTCGTGTGATAGTTTAGTGAACTTAAATCTTGGCTACGTATTCTTGGATCACGCCGAAGAAGCTATTTCGCTGCCTTGTGTTAAGTTTATGCGTCTAGATATGGTTAGGTACGATGCTGATTTGACTCTGGAGGCTCTAATATCAAGCTGTCCTGTTCTCGAAGAGTTGACCATTATCCGTGATCCCAATGATTGTTTAGAAGTTGTGTGTGTGCGTTCCCAATCATTGAGAAGGTTCAAATTAGAGTCTGAGCGTTTTGAAAGTGAAGGTCACGCTGTTGCAGTCGATGCTCCAAGACTTGAGTGTTTGACTCTTGGCGATCACATATCTGATAACTTCATAATACACAGTATTGGCNCAAGAATAAAATTACCTTGCATGCAGAGAGGTTGTATGATATTTGACTAAGAGCTTGGGCGTTTTGCTGTAGAAGATCCAATACTGCGCCACTTAAGCCTGAGAAGAAAAAATCAACAAAGTTACACAGCTTACAATATTGATTCTTTTCTTTTAAAGACCACACAGCCCAGGAGAAGAGCAAGGAATTAAAAGAGCACTAAACCTTCAAAAGGCATGCGTGTACTGTGGCACATATTGTTCATGACAAATAAAGCATTTTGTTGTGGCACTTTGGATAGCATGTTCAGTTCTGGGGATGTATCCACCACCTTACCATGAAGAAATTAGAACCAAGTTCAAAAGCATAACGATTTACAGAAGTTCATATGAATCGGTAAAGAGACCGCGCATGATATGAAACACATATGAGAACATACAAAATAATAGATATACCCCTTTATCAAATGTCATAAAATTCATTCTCACTAAGATCATTATGAATATTTCACGAGCTTAGAGACTGCTCTTAAAAATATATGACCTAATACTTCTACTTAGTTGGATCCCCCCACTGTTCGGTGCCCCGCAGTCATTGCAACATAGAGCACAAATGCACAACAAACATGAATATGCTAACATAATTAGTTCCGATTAGAAACCACCATACAAGTACTTTACCCAATTATAGTTCAGCTTCTTTGTTGAAAATTACTATCACATTATTAGTTTATTAAATAATAAATAAGACACAGGAAAGGTTTACATGAGAAAGCATACCTTTCTATTGCTAATGTTCATCCCAGCACTACTTGCTTCTCTTTTTCTCCGTTTCCGCTGTGAAAGTAGATGCACATCTTAGCCAAAGTAGACTTAAACATCAATGATATATGTCTAGTGAAAGAGAAATCAAAGGCAAACAGGCACTAATGAAAAAGAAAAAGGAGGAATTTCGGGACTTTCTGTTTGATTGCGTCATATTTCTGATTGGAACACACAAGTGTAATGTTACTGGACAGAGACATGAAGAAGATGGAAATATAATGAAATAAAGCATTATGTTTCATTAATTCATTTTTTCTACTTTATTATGTAACATTTAACAATTATGATGTAAACCATGTTGTGGACAAAATAATTATTTAAGAAAATCAAGAGCCTGCCATAGGAGGTGTTATAACTTCTAATCAAAGAAACATGCCAACATAAATTTCCTAAACTCGAAAAAGTAGTATAGGGATCTCTGCCATCACCCATTAAAAGCAACAAATCTATTTCAGGATAACTACAGAAATAATAATAAAAAAGCTTTAGGCTTATTTCCTTTTCCAACAATTCCCTACACAATTATGGACTCCAAAGCTAATATAAAGACAGATCTAGCGTCAGCAATACTTGTCATTTTCTCTTTTTGCTCATCCTTTACCAGTCTTTACGACATGGCAGAGTAACTTTTTGGTAAAACTTTATCTTTATCACAAAGCGCACACACACAAAGTTGCATCATTGTGCTGATTCCCTCATATTTAGCATATGCTTTCCAGCCACATACTGGAAAGACTGCTACACTACTCGTCTGCTAAGCAATTCTCTAGCAAATAGAAATTTCTTTGGGAGAAGCCTAGAGTAGTAAATTTTCTTCTCATACAAGCAAAAGGCACACAAAAAAGAGCTCACGAGCAAAGAAGAAGTATGCACACAGCTCAAGGAAACATAAAAGAAACCACGACAGAATTACAAAACTTACCGTCATCCATCTACACCTCAATGCTACATCCCTTACAGTTTTATCTGGTAAACTTGCAGCAATCTTTACATATTTTGAAATCCTCGGTTCATCTTTGAATCTACAAAACAGCAGAACAAAATGTCATGTATACAACAAACCAATCAACCTAAAAAAAAAAAAAAACCATGAATGGTAAAATGCTACTAAAGAGAAGTATTCTGTAACTCCAAAACAATCTCAGCGAGCTTTCCTAGAATATCAGACGTATGAAAAACAACAACTAACTCAACAAGGAGCTAAAGTAGTAGCAAATGGTCCCAGTCCTAGATAACAAAAATAAGCTCTATTTACCATTTTCATGGAAACACATTTTATTCCAAGGAACATACTTTAATAATCCACAATGGAGAATATAATTGGTACCCACTACTACTACTCAGAAAAACAATTCCCCAACTTCAACTTTATCCAATTTTTGTATTTTTTTCTTTCTTTAATCATAGTATGAAAAGCTACGAATGAACAAGACACGCTTTAGCATTATTAGCAAATATACTAAAAATACAAAAAAAAATCTGTAGAAAATACCTACTTTGCAAGGCCATTCTCCAATATGTACTGTTCTTCAACGGACCAATCCACAACCAAACCAGGTTCAGATTTGACAGAAGCATCCGAGACCTGGTTAAACCGGCTTGTGGCATTGAAACCGTAATAATTGGTCGGAAAGACAAGACCGGAGGTGCTAGTACTTGGACCACACTGGTTATCCATTGAATTCATCCTTTTAGATTGGAAGCTGATTCGAGCCCAAAAACAAGAAATTGAATTTAGGGTTTTGGCAGAATTCAGAATCTAGAGCGATTAAAGACTGAATTGACCTTGGATTGACGCAACAGAGCTACATATACTCTTGATCAAAGCCCTCTAATCCGCACCGGTGATGACGAAATTAGAGATGCAATCTCGTCTCCGGGATGCTCCGGCGAGAAGTGAAGATTCGAAAGATGCGATGAGTGAAGAAGAAGAAGAAGATCAGAGAGAGAGAGTGGCAAATTGCGAATTCCAATGAGAGAGAGAGTGGTGTTTGATTGTAGTAACAAAGTGTTTTCGTTTATGGTTTGGTTTTGTCACAACCAATTGTTGTATTCATTTATGCCTTTTGCTTTTTCATTTGCCTCTCTCTCTGGCCTTTCTTATTTTATTTTTTATTTTTAGTTTATAAAATTAAAAACTGTGCTCTTATTCTTTTACAGTACTAATTCTCTCTGTTTTTATTTTTATATAATTTTTTGTATTGCTTATACTATATATCTTCTATGTTTCTACATTATAATTTCCTTTTAATAATTAATCAAAAATATTACTTTGATGACAAAATATAATACAAAATTGTCTCTTAGATACTCATGTTTTCATCAACACTTAATTGATTTTGATAATCTATATAGCTAACAGCTTTATAAATTAGAAACAGAGGCAAGACTACTGTGATGATGAATGACATAGAAAACACATTCACATAGAAAATATATTTTAAATGGAGGTTTGATCAAACAACTTTCTCTATCTCAAACCATAAGAAAACCGAATCTCTTCAAACATTCTTCCTCCTCTTTTCTTAAAGATGTTGGATTCAAGATACAACGCAAATTAAAAACAATTGTGATTGGACAAATATACATTTATTTTAAATAACATTGACAAAGTGAGCGTTGAAATCAAATTTGAGTAAACATGTAATCAAATAAATTTAAAAGTTATATTTTGGGTTAACATCAAATCATCATTAAAATCAAATATAATTGAACTTATGACATTGTACCAGTGATGAACATTACTCACTAAATTAAAGTTAAAAACATGTAATCATATGTTTTATGAGTGGTTAAAAAAAATCATATATATATATATATATATATAAATATATTTTTTTTTACCAATAGAGACCCCGCAGTTTTTTAAAATATTATAGCGACTTTAGAGAGTATGCATAGTTATCACCTGGATAATATTGTGTTCGTGTGCTGAAATATTTACGTTTAGAGCAGTGGAAAGGGCACCCGCATGAGCTTCTTTTAAATACAAGGCCTCGGAAATGAGCAGGGTACTACAAACTTTTACAGGTTCGAAATTTTTTGGAAAATCGAAAATGACAAATAGATATGCTAGTCTCATTGCTAATAGTGTAACTCAAGACGATAGATTTCAGTCTTATGTAACAATAGGCTATCCGTCTTAGCTAACATACCAATTTGAGTGTGAGAGAGTTTAAACATCTGTGTGATCATCCATTTTTTGCTGTAAATATGTACAAAGCTCGGGCCTTACTCTTTTGTTTAGAAAGTGGCGTAGCCCTGCAGCATTCTGTATTTCTCTTTATGTGATTTCACCAAGCATTTAGAAAAAGTTCAGTTGAAAAAAAAAATAATAATAAAATTTGCTACTGGTTTTCTATTTTAATAAAGGAAGGTAAAATTACATGGCCAGGCCCAGTTTTTTAAAACATACAGCAATGTAAAGCCCAAGTAGAAACCCAAATACAGAAGAGGAAGTAAATACTGGTTAGAAGTAGGAACAAATCAGAACAACAAAATAATCGGTTCAGTAAATGGCCAATTAAGAGGCATAACAGTCTCACCTACCAATCAGTTATTGCTATCACATCTTTAGCATTTTCAATTTCTCTGTTTTTTTTTGTGCTGTTGACTTTATTTTGATCCATGGAAACAAGACGAAAGTGATGATTTTATGGCTAGGATACTGTGGCTTTCATCAATTCAATTTTAGTTTTAAATATTGGGCTTATTTGGTTATCTTTTCTGGGCTTATTTAGAGCAACTAAAATTACAAAAGTGATCTGATGTAATATGGGACTCAGCTGTTGTAATTCCTCTTTTGTCGAAAAAAAAAAACATCACAACAAAAAGGTTCTTTGTAACTTATACATTTCTATTCGTAAAGAAGCGATACAAATGTTTCTTAAGAAGTTTTTATGATCTTCCTATGAAAATTGCAATTAACACCTTTAACAACAACAAAAAAAAATTGCAACGACCAAAGAGAAATCTACCAATGAAGCCTAAAGCTAGCACCTTGCATTAGCGGGTGAGCAAAATATGCTCCAAGCGTTAACGCAGTGATTGCGAGATAAGGCAGCCGAACAAACTCTTTGTAGTAATCCTCAGGCAAAACTTGGCGTCCATCGAAAATGGCAGCAAAAGGAACCACACTTGTTCTCTTCTTGATGCTTTCAAAAGCCTCTCCATATCTTTTAGCTAATCTCCTGTCTCCATTCCATGCTCCAAACAAATGGTGTGCAATCAAACCGAGAGAAGCTGAAGCAGCTACCGTGTTTCCAATCCAGAGAGTGTGTGCCAAACACCAAAGGATTTGTCCAACCATCTAGAGAATATAAGAGAACATATAGATGAGGCACAATAAGGTCTCATTAACACAGTCACTAAAACAAAATCTTGGCTCTTGAACACGAAGCGAGAAGAAGAGAACAAACCAAAACTAAAAAGCTTATCTTTCCATATGAGTCAAGTTTTTACCAACACATGACGAAGCAATAGGATTAGACTTAAGGATAAAAAGCATGCTAAGTAATCAAGTATTGCGGCACTGAGTAATTGATGTACGGGCATTTTAGGGCAATGGCCAACAGTAATTCTCATGATTAAGGTCTCATTACACGACCACTACTAAACTTACTTAATGGTACATAATGTTGAGCATTAGGCCAAAGAGATAGCAAAATCAAACTAAAAATCCAATCTTTCTGAATATTGTCAAGTTTCCAAACCACCAAAATGAAGCAAGTGAATTAGATTGAGCTGATGCATAGCCAGAGCAATGACCAAATACCTGAGGATGTCGAGTGATTCTCATGATACCAGTCTCCCAAAGATGCATCTTGGGCTTATCAACAGCTGCTACCTCCAGAAGATTAAAAGTCGAAGGATATAGAAAGAAGAAAGATACAAAATTCGCAAACCAAATAGCTTCATGAAGTCCAGGAACACCCTGAAGCTGCCATAACTGTGACCCATCATACCTATGGTTTATAAAATAAACCTGAGACAAACATACCAATCCCCAAAAAATCACCAAACCAATCCGCAAGAACACAAACAAAATCTTTACTTCCATTGATAAAAAAAGAATCAGAGTACTCACAATGGTGCTCATAGCTAAAGGAAGAGAGAGACCAGCAAAGAGAACACGAAACGCTCTTTCACCTATAATCTTCTCTCCTACATCCCTTAAACTAGCTAAACCACTATGTACAATTGCAAATATGAAGATAAGCATTAACATAGCAACCTGCAAAAAAAGAACAGTTCCAACAATCAAAACATTGCAAAATTTGAATTACTGTTGATTTTTTAATACCTCTGGTGAGCCGGAGATGTTGGAGACGGCATCGATGTAAGATTTACCGAAACCAGTTGAATCATCGATCCAAATGATATTGAGAATAAAGAGAACGACTCCAAGAACAACACTGAAGTAAACCCAGGAAACGAGTTTCTGTTTCCCTAATTCAAAAACAGCAGAATCTTCACCGATCAGTAGAGTGGAACTCTCGGTTTCCGATGAGATTGGTTGGTCTTCTCTTAGAGTGCTACGAACGAGAATTCTCCGAATTGACGGTGATGATGAAGAAATGGAGCTCGTCGAGATGCTAGGACGACGATGAAGTGGGATACGGCGGGTTATAGTGAAGCTAGGACGGCGAGGAGGAGGAAGGAGAAGAAGCGAAGGAGAGGTTGTTGAGAGAAGGAGATGAGAATTCGCCATTGTTGTTGGTATGAAAAAATTTCGAAGAAGAAAAAGGAGTAACGAAACGATGCCGTTTTCTGGTGTACTCTTCAATTTGTTTTGGTTTAAGTATTCATCACCCATGTGCCATGTCCGCATACAAATGTTACATTTTTTTTTATTTTTATAAATTAACATCTAAACTATGATAATATAGCAGTTTATCATAGAATTTTGGAGGATGATGGATATAATTTCTAAAATACATATATTTTTCTTTTCAAATGTATTGAATATTTCCATTATACCAACAACTTCCTTTGTCTAAATCATAAAGAAAGAAGCGTAACAAATTTTGTTTAAACGACATTTAAAAATCACAATTTCAATTCCCAAAATTTGGAGGATTAATCACTCGTTATTAAGAATGATGTACATTGCGGTTTCTGTAAAGGATTATTGTCTTAAAATAAAAAGATGATTGTATTAATGCAATAAAAAGAGATGAAAGAATGATAATGGATGATTATTAATATTAACGACTTCAGAGTTACGAAGACGTTATTTCAAAATAATTATTAATTATTTGTTTGTAGTAAACAATGAAAATCTTGTTTGTACTAGTGTTTACTTTTAAGTATTAGTGTAACGTTGGGACATATACATTTTCAATAAATGTAATAATATAAGCTATTAATTGTACCAATGTGTCTTTAATCTTCAAAATTTAATAAATAAAAAATCAATTTTCCTTGTGTTTTCATCTCGTATGAAATATATATCAGATCCGTGTTGTTGATATATATATATGAGCAAACAAAATGTGAATTCTTTCTGAATTTTCAATCTATAAAATTTTTGAATAACTATATATAAATATATAAAGTCATGAACATCTCCAATTATGACTATTTAAAAATATAGAGTTGTTACTTATAGTAAATATGATTTATTACATTGTTAAACATAAAAGTATTTGTAAGTTTGTAACTACACACCATTAATATGCATACAGCAAGACAAAATACATAGTCAACGTCATTTTCATTAAATTACTTACACTTCGCATATATTTTTATTTTAAAAAACTGTTTCGGTACCATTACATAAGGTTTAAATTCAACCAAACCAAAACTTGTCTCCTTTCCATGTTCCCAACAAATGGTGTGCAATCAAACCGAGAGAAGCTGAAGCAGCTACCATGTTTCCAGTCCCGAAAGTGTGTGCCAAACACCAAACAATGTGTCCAACCATCTGGAGAATGTAAGAGAACATATAGATGAGCCACAATAAGGTCTCATTAACACAGTCACTGAAACAAAATCTTGGTCCTTTTTCCAACACGTGATGAATCAACTCGAATAGAGTTAATAATCAAAAAGCAACATCGAGTTATCAAAGCAATATCACATTACAGCCACTACTAAACCATACTTGACTATGGTACACAATATTAAACATGAAAAAAGTGAACAACCCAAAGCTAAAAATCCAATCTTCCTGCAAATTGCAAGTTCTTAACCACCAGAATAAAGCAAATGGATTGGATTGAGCTGATGTAGAGGCAGAGTACTCTAAGATACATAAATTTTCTTTTCAAATGCATTGAGTATTTCTATTATGTCATCTTAAGATACACAAACAATGAAGAGGCAAAGTCCTTATA
The DNA here is from genome assembly GCA_900406295.1 of Aurinia saxatilis. NCBI lineage: Eukaryota > Viridiplantae > Streptophyta > Magnoliopsida > Brassicales > Brassicaceae > Aurinia > Aurinia saxatilis. The sequence goes on along the minus strand of OVAP01000004.1, from coordinate 43,945 downwards.
CTGATGTTTTAGCACCCTACAGCCTAGGACGCTATTAGCTGAACCGCCGCGCCTAGTAGCTGCTACTGCATCCCTAGCGCGTCTATCGGACTGGCTCCCAGCGAATTTGTTTTTGTACCGTTGCACTTCTTCATTATTCTGTGATCATATATCATTTCCCAATTAGTTCAAACAGCTACATGGCATTTTAATAAGGATAAAGATAGAGAGAGCTATGTACGGACCAGTTCCTTGAACAATGGTTGAGGGGTGCCAATCCTGTGGCCGGGAGGCAGAATCTCCCAAGGTCTTACTTGTTTGTAATACCTCTCCTCCCTCGTCGGTCAGGGAAAAATGTGGACGTAAATTTAGCTGTTTAAATACCTACATAATGCAAAACTAATTACGTTTGGCATTCTTCACAAACTAGATAGAATTAATGTTCTCAAAATTGGATAAATTCTCCAAGTGTAAAGGGATGTTGTATCTTTCACATACTCTTGAAGAAAATATGTTTCCATTTTTATTGTTTTAGATTTTGTGGAATATTTTGTGATTTATTAGACTATTTTGAAATTTGATTATGGAACATATTCTATTAAAATCAAATGACAATTTTAATTATTTTTTAGACTGAAAATCCTAAGATAAAACGGATAATAAAATAAAATGTATCAAGTCCGATATCAGATAAATGTTTCAAGATTTCGATAATTCTATCATTATGCATAGACTTAAAGGATGTTTAAAATAGTTTGTATTTTTAAATAACTTCACAACAAAAATTCCAGAGAAAACAAATATAGGATCAATCTACCACCAAATCTCATTCCTCAAAAACAAAAAAAAACTTTGGACAAGTTTTGTCTTGCCATCAGTTGTCGTGCAATGCTTTGGTCAGGTAGAGCCTGCTGAAGTTCTGTCCAGCCACTCTGCATATCAAAAATCGACTCATTTTAAATATGTTTCTCAGGTGGAAATGGTAAAGCGGTTTTAAAGAGTTAGCACGACAACGTACCCGTTGATTTGACCACAGAAGTTTGAGACTTGGTTTGTGATAAGGAAGCTCTCTAGCCTTGACGGCTCAGGGATTGGCTTGAAGATTGGGTTTGTTGGATCCTCCTCAGGCAAAGGCTCTTCTCCAGCAGCTTTACGAGCCATGTTCTCCGTCCTATAAACCAAACCTCTTAGTTACTTAGAAGATGAAAAAAACATAATACCCAATCACAATAGAAGCAAAAACTGAAGATAACTGTTATTTAGGACATACACCACTTAAGACTTAACCATAAACTGATGTGACTACACTTGACATTTTCCAAGATCAATTCGAGGGAGTGAAATAAATCGAACCAGAACCAAATGAACATATATATTATGCTATGAACAGGTAGTCATGCGATGAGACCTACCTTCTCTTCTGGAGCCAGGCTTGCTGCTGCGCTTGTTGACGAGATAGGTTCCGGTAGTAGTATTGGAACTGTAAAGATACATAAGAGATCACATTAAGATAGTTCTGAGGGTGAGAACTGAAAAAACGTGAAGGATAAGCCCACACCTTTTGCTGTTCCATAGATAAATCATCCATGCATTTGATCAAAAACTCCATGTTGTTTTCAAGGAAAGGAGTGGTTGATGAGTGTAGACGATCATAATCACCCTATACAAGAGAATCCATTGATTAATTAAGAGTCAAAATCTGGAATGCTAAAAGCAAGCAAGTATTTCCATGCAGTTACAACTAAAATTGTACCTGTGAGACAGGTGCATCTGTTTCCAGTTCAGTCATAAAGGCACTGACAAGCGCAGAGTTTGAAACCTTGATCTGCCAAAAGTAATCAACATTTAAACAAAAATCTTTTGTTAGAGACACATAATTACACAAGATTTCCAACATAGTTACTTTAAAGATTAGCTGGTAAGGTTTAACATAGAAGAGAGCAAATCTCTAGAGCCTTACAGGTATTTCCTCAAAAATATCCATCCAGGAGAAATTTTTCTCTCTCAACCTGACAAAAAAATAGAGAATAAAACATTACAACTATCACATGTGGCTCATAAAACCTAATATTTTCAATAGATCAGGATACATACTTCTCGCCTGTGAAATTTCCGCCTCGGTACAGCTCCATAAAGGAATCTGAAAGCTTCAAAGCCTTTAAAGCTAAGACACCTAGGTCAGCTTTGGAGGGATCATATATGATGCACACACACCTCTTGATATTCTCCTGTAGATTCAAAAGACATAATTTCTTCAATCCTTTTTGTGATTTTGCAAAGGAATTGTAATAGATTTGCAGACAAACTCATAAACAATTTCATGGTCTAGTTTACAATCAACTTTTACACCACAACAGATGCCAACAACACCTTTCGAACACTAAAGTAATCATGATACACAGAAATATCCACAACTCCGAATTCATGAAGAGCATAGCAATCAAATAAACCAGGATCTAGAATGTCACAAATTCATAATCATATCAAAGAGAGGATTCATAAGAAAGTACCTGGTAATTCATGAAGGTCTCAATCAGTTCAACAGTCTGATAGGAACCAAGAACTGTAGATTGATACCTGAACAAAAAAAGATGGCAGATCTTATATACATTCACAAACGAATATATAACAAGTGATCAAACTAACGAAACTAAAAAGTAAAACCTACCATCCAACAGTGTTGTTGTCAACGTTAACCTCCCTCAAACATCTCATCATTTCAAGCTGATAGTTAGCACCATCAGCTTCAATTTCTTCATCGTCGTCTCTGACCTATTGATCACAGGCACATCAATCAGAGACAAGCTCTTAAGTTGTGATATCACACGTATAATTCTTCATCAACATACCGGGAAAGGGAAACAATTGGTAACTTCGAGGACACTTCCAACATCAAGTCCAAGAAGCTGTCCAGTGACAAGGGTTGGTGCAAACTCCTTGCAATGTTTGATTATCTTTAGCACAGCCTATCACAGAGACATACAAATAATAAATCCTCAGCATCTCTACTTAAAAGGAATCTCTCAAGGCCTAAAGGACTAATGAATAACGATACTAATCATCAGTATTAATCTCCAAAAGGTCGACAAATCACTAAAATCAGAGAATGGTTTAGAGGATCTCACCAATCCTTCGATTTGTACAACTCTAAGCGGAGGAGCCACCACTTCATCCTTCGATATCGCCTGAAGAAACGACCTAGCCACTGTAGAAACAAAGCACACGAAAAATCGTCAAAACACAGATTCGGAAAATCGAGCCAGAGTAAATTCTACAATAGAGTGAAGAACAAAAAAATTGTACGCACTGGTTGCCATTGAAATTAGTCTCTGGTGATAATGAACAAGCTTATCAGGTGAATGGAGCGAAATTCTCCGGCGTGAAACCCTAACGATGTGGTGTTTTTTTTGTGCCGGCGGCGGAGAGAAGCGTAAGAGAAAAGAGGATTTTATGTGTTTGATAGGGCTCTTTTCTTCTCGTGGATCAATTGGAGAAAAGTAAAGAACGTAAAATTGTAAAACAGTCCTCAAAATTTAATATTCTTACTGAATGAAGTCTACATGTTTTCAGATTGTTATTTACAAGCAAAATTGAAAATACTTTATAAGGATGGACCCAGCCCATGGACCTAGGGCCGAAACTAGAATACTGTATTCCTCAAATATTTAACATTTATTAAAATGGGGCCAACGCATAAATTTATAATTTACCAACAATGAACAAACAAGTTGTAAAATCAAACAAAAATCAAATAATGAATGTGTCACAGAGAATCCAAAACCCCTATAGTTTTCCCTCCAAAATTCCACCCGATGTGTAATATAAGACAAAGAAAATAAATTTATCATTACAATAATTTTTATAATTTTATCGTGTTGTCTAGGATTAAGTCCACTAATTTATTTATTTAGTCGTGTAATCCTAATAATTTTATAGTGCTCACTATAAAATTATGAGTAAAATGAAGGTCAATGAAAGGAGTCAAAGAAACAAGGTTGATGCCAAATTTAATAAATGGACTGCACACACTTCTTGGTAGTTGGTGTTTGGACTGCTGGACCCTCGTGGTTAATTATTCGACCTGCCTTTACGTGAACTCCATAATCACATTTTTCATCACGCCCAAGTTAAGCAACTCTTCAAATTTCAAATCCTAATTAATTAATTCACTGATCCTAACAAAGACTCCAGACCAAACTTTTATGAATCGTAAATCAAACAATAATAATCACAACCCCATCCAAATATACTTTTTACGAAAAACTAAAAATCACCCCACTCATTATGCTAACCACGTGTCCACAATTAAATTATGAAAAGTTTTTCAAAAACAATAATGTTAGAACATTCAACAAGAAAATAGGTGGAAAGCATGCAGGTCAATAATTGGTTGAAGAGGAACCAGACAAACAATTGAATAAAATTGAAATACATTGTCTCTCTTTACTCTCTAAAAAATTTAATTTTCTTCTCTTCCTCCATACCACAATTCACCATAGCTATAGATCTCTGACTCTCTCTTCTTCTTCCAAAATTTCTCATCAGCAGTAACAATAACTCCCCTTGGCCCCAAAACCCATCTGTATCTGAATCGTGAGAAAAGTAATAAACTAATAATAAAGACAAAAAACGTAAAATTATTTGCTTTTTCCTCTCTTTTTTTCCCATTCGTCTCTCCTTCATAAACCCATTATTAATGATTTAATGTGTGCAGATGTACATAATAATACTATAATATATTCATGAATTCATTCAAGAGGGGACAGTGAGATAGTGAGAGAGAAAAACAAAAAAAAGAAGAGAGCTTGGTAGAAGAGAAGAAGAAGGCTTCACGTGACATCTTCCTCGACCAAGAACTTCGAGAAAAGATACTCATCACAAAAGTGAGTGAGAGAGAAACAAATGTCTCATTAATGTTTCCTTCAGCCATTGATGACTTTCTTCTTCTAGCTTCCAATTTCGAGCGTAATAAAATCCCAAATCTTTGGCTTCGATTGAGAGATGATTTAGCTTAATGGATCAGATCCGGAAAGTGACTACTAATGGAAAGTCAGAGATTCAGACCCAATGCTCTTTATGGAAACTAGATTCAACCTATATCTCTGATTATTCTTGATTCTTCTTCATTCTTTCATCAGACCTACGAAAAAATGGTCTCTTCTTCTTCTACTTCTTGTTCGATTACTACATTGTTGGTCCTACTCTCACTCTTGTGTCTGGTCTCTCCCGCGAGATCCAGTGATGTCGATGCTCTGCTAACTCTCAAATCCACACTGGATCCATCGAATTCGATTACATGGCAGAGAGGAACAGATGTTTGTAAATGGCAAGGAGTAAAAGAGTGTATAAACGGAAGAGTGTCGAAGCTAGTTCTGGAGTATCTCAACCTCACAGGTTCACTACACGAGAAGACGTTAAACCAATTGGATCAACTTAGGGTTCTCAGTTTCAAATCCAATTCACTCTCCGGTTCAATCCCTAATCTCTCCGGTTTACTCAATCTCAAATCGGTTTATCTCAACGACAACAACTTCTCCGGCCACTTCCCGGTTTCCCTCACGTCGCTTCACCGCTTGAAGACTATTGTTCTCGCCGGGAATAGTCTCTCCGGTGAGATTCCGATTTCTTTGGTTCGTCTCTCTCGTCTTTATACTTTTAGCGTTGAGGATAATCTCTTCACCGGTGAGATTCCTCCGGTTAATCAGACGAGTCTTAGGTATTTTAACGTGAGTAATAATAAACTTTCCGGTGAGATTCCGGTGACGGTGGCTTTGAAGCAGTTTGATGAGTCTTCGTTTAGTGGGAATGTTGATCTCTGTGGTGATCAGATCGGGAATCCATGTGGTGTTTCACCTGCGCCGTCGACGAAACCGACGCCGATTACTAAGAAGAAGAAGAGTAAATGGAAGTTGATCGGAATCATCGCCGGAAGTGTCGCCGGTGGAGTGCTGGTTTTGATCTTGCTTCTTACTGTTTGTATTGTTTGTTGGAGGAAGAAGCGGAAGAGTGAAACTGAGAGAGAAGATAGGAAAGGGAAAGGAATAGCTGAAGGAGAAGGAGAAGGAGGAGGAGGAGCTTCTTTGGAAGGTGGGAGAGATATTGAGAGGAAAGACAGAGGATTCTCATGGGAGAGAGGTGAAGAAGGAGCTGTGGGGACTCTTGTTTTCCTTGGAGCTGGTGATTCAGGTGAGACTGTTGTGAGATACACTATGGAAGATTTGCTTAAAGCTTCGGCTGAGACGCTTGGAAGAGGGACGTTGGGGAGTACTTACAAGGCTGTGATGGAGTCTGGTTTCATTGTGACTGTGAAGAGGCTTAAGAATGCGAGGTATCCTCGTATGGAGGAGTTTAAGAGGCATGTTGAGATTCTTGGACAGCTTAAACACCCGAATCTTGTGCCTCTTAGAGCTTATTTCCAGGCTAAAGAAGAACGCTTGCTTGTGTATGATTACTTCCCTAATGGCAGTCTCTTCACGCTCATCCACGGTATGTGTCTAATGGCTAAATCCGTCATTGGTAGCTCTGAAGGTTCCTCTTATATAGCAATGCAGAGAGATTTGATTGTTTTGATAGGAATTTAGATACATTCGCCAGCTTCATTGTGTTTTTTGTGTATGTTTGTTTGTAGGAACAAGAGCTTCTGGAAGTGGGAAGCCTCTTCATTGGACTTCATGCCTGAAGATAGCTGAGGACTTGGCTTCAGCTCTGCTCTACATTCATCAGAATCCTGGTTTAACTCATGGGAATCTGAAATCGTCCAACATCTTGTTAGGTGCTGATTTTGAGTCCTGCCTTACGGATTATGGCCTCAGCACTCTCCATGATCCTGACTCGGCTGAAGAGACAAGCGCAGTGTCTCTCTTTTACAAAGCTCCAGAGTGTAGAGATCCAAGGAAAGCCTCTACGCAACCTGCTGATGTTTATAGCTTCGGGGTCCTTCTCCTTGAGCTATTAACTGGTAGAACACCATTCCAGGACCTTGTTCAAGAATACGGATCAGATATCTCTAGATGGGTGCGTGCTGTGAGAGAGGAAGAGACTGAATCAGGTGAGGAACCGACTTCTTCAGGCAACGAAGCATCAGAAGAGAAACTTCAGTCACTTCTTAGCATTGCAACACTTTGTGTGACCATCCAACCCGAAAACCGGCCTGTGATGAGGGAGGTGTTAAAGATGGTGAGGGATGCAAGGGCCGAAGCACCATTCTCATCTAACAGTAGCGAACATTCACCCGGGAGATGGTCGGACACTGTTCAGAGCTTGCCAAGGGAAGATCAAGTGAGCATATAGAGAGACAATGGCTAGGACTTGTTCATTATTTAATCACTCTTGTGATTCTTGATGTAGGGTTCTTAGTGTAAAGCATTTTTGTTTATGCTTTGTAACGAGCATTTTCATTCATCGACATGTAGGACTTGCATAAGCTTTTGAATTGGTGAAATTTGAGATGTGAGCATTGAGTATGTGGAAGAAAGGAAGTATGTTTTTCGTCACTACTCAATCGCATCAAGTTGAGTAATACAAATTTACAAAATGAAAAGAAATCAAGTTTAGTATAGGAACAAGCCTAACTTGATATTGACATGGCACTAAGTTGGTATACTTTGGCGCAACTTTCTGAATCAAATGAAAAAAAAGTATACAAAAATATCCAAGCGAAACTGAATATCGAACAACAAACAGTACTCAATGTCCGATACAGATTTCTTCTGTTAATAGCCTTTGTTTCCTCTAATCCTGGCTCTCATGTCTACCTAGAAAAATCACAATTTGACAATCAATTAGTCATGCTTAATCTTGTTCTTTTGTTTTTTTTTTAGTTTCTTATCTTCTAAACATCATGCATGATTCGGAAATTACATTAGTGAGGCTCTTTTAAGTAGTGATAACCAAACATACCTGTCCTCTTTTACAATTGAAGTAAGTTTCTCTTAGACCAACACACTCGCTCGATATAGATGGGCTCTTTTCACCAGCGCAGTCTCTAATTGACCGTTTCTCGTCCTACACGAAAATATCCAAAATCAGAAACAAAAATTGAACCAAACTGGAAATTATTTAACCAATGGTGAATACACTAGACATGCTGAACAGTTTATCGTGTCTCCAAATGTTTCAGATATATGTTACATTACCTTGACACACATAGATTCACTGAGACACTTCACAAGCTCTTCAGCAAGACCCTTACAGGACTTTGCCATTTCAACTGCTTCTACGCAAAACGAAACAGCAACCTATACATCAATTTTCAGGATATCGTGATGCTTAACCGCAGAATGTCAAGGATTTTACTGTAAAGATACAAAAAGATATGGTCTCAACTTTAACACTCAACAAATGCAAACAAAACATAGTCCGGAAACCCCGCCAAAAGGCAACCAAGATACATCAAAACATGCTCTTAACAAATGAGTATTCAAGCTAATCCAATGCTTAATCGCGGAGACTCAAGATATAACACTCAGCAACTGCACATAATCTATATAAAAACATCCAAACACACGAACAAGTGAATGGTTCACAAACTACAACATCGAACTCAAAGCAATAAAGTTGCAGTTAAGCTTCACTAAAGAAGAAAACTTAGCCATTTCTATTGGGCACAAGAACGTCGAAATGACAGAAAACACATCTCTTAGACGATCACGAAGAACCCATTTCATTTCTAAGAATCTCAAACCTTATGATAAACTACTGGGTTTTGCAGAAAGACACCCAGAAACTCCAAAGCTAAATCAAATTCGTCCATTCTCTTTAATCGGGAATTAAAACCCATCTGATTCATTTTTTTAGTATGATCAAAATTGAAGAGCACAAAGAAGGAAACCATAACAGAGAGATACAGAATGGGATCTAAAGAAAGAAATAAGATTGAAGGGTTCAAGCTTACCGGCGACGGAGAAGTAAGAGACGGATCAACGTCGAGGAAGACCGAGAAAGGTCTCGACCAAAGGGTTTAATGTTTGGCCTTTGCGGAGAAAAAACGGTGGCTGCTTCTCAACCGGTCAACTCAACTTCGGTTCGGTTTAAATGAAATTGCATTGGTTTGGTTTGATTCGCAATTCAATTCTTAATTGCATTGGTTTGATTCTTAATGGTTGCATTGGTTATAGTTTCTTTTGAGGTTATTGGTCATATGAACCATTTAAACGTATATAAAAGATACCAGAAAATTTAGAAATTGTCTCAACCAACAACTATAATACGAACATTAAACTTATATTAAGGTTTGATAAAATTGAGATATATGCAGAGATAAATTTATAAATTGTCACTACTTTCTATTATTTGAAATTCTAATAAAAACAGCATAATGTTCATCAAACTCATCTACATTCAAAAGACGGATGAGAGGTTTTGTTTGTCCAGTTGTTATTAAACATATAATAACCAAAACTAAATTAAAATGTTTATCTAATACATTTTTAGATATATTTTTTTCTACCAATCTCACAATAGTTCATGAAAATTTTTAAGTGTTTGAAATTTAAATACTGATTATATTTAAGATCAAGATGATCATATCATTTTTTACGAACACACGGTCATTTTTATATATTACATTTTCTAGATATATGATCCAAAAATACACATGACAAGTTTTAAAGAGATTAAAAAAAACTTTTCAAATTGATCAAAACTCAAACCCAAAAATTAAAATCAATGTAGAAGCATATACATCAATTCAGAAAAACTTAAATATTAGTAAGTTTGAATACTTGTATTAAAACTCTAAAACTTAAATTAAAATGATTAGCTAATATAAAATTATTGGAAATTTTTTTAATATTTATTTTATAATGTTACTGAATTTTATAAGTTGGTATGTCATGTTGTATTTTTAGTTTTAATTTCAGAAAGTATATTCTGAATTCATTAGTAATTATCTTCAACTAACGATTTGTTTTACATCGATTCCACACGTTGTGTGGATTTTAACGTGTGGGATGATGTTAATCAACCTAAGAGGAGAAATTGCTTCTTGGCTATCTTGGTAACTATGCATATTAGTTTTTGTATTTTGTAATTTGGATTATTTGTATTTTGATTTAGTTAAATAATTTTTTTATTATCTCCCACTGCAGTGTTAGGCCGAAAATCCACATTTCAATATGACCGTGACAAGGTTCACAAGAGCTTCTAATGATGAAGTCTTATACTATTTTCACAAGCCTGTAATGTGGAGAAAAGACCTGTAAGTTATATTCTTCCTGAGTTTGCTATTTGGATTTTCTTTGTTATCTGTAGATAGTTTTCTCTAACTTTAATTTCTCTGACATATGTGATATGTAGATAGTTTTTTTCTTTAACTTTGATTTCTCTGACATATGTGACTTCTTTGATTTATTTGTTTTTCTATTTTATGAATAGTTTTGATTATCAATATTGGTTCTTCTCTTTGTTATCCAACTTTTTTAGTTCTTTGTTTTTTGTTTTATGAATAGTTACGATTATTCATACTAGTTCTTCCTGAATTTGCCATTTAATTTTTTTTTTTGTTATATGTAGATAGTTTTCTCTGACTTTGTTTTCTCGGACATATGTGACTTCTTTGACTTTTTTGTTTTTCTGTTAGCATATAATTTTTGCATTCACAATTGTATATAAGATTTGTGCGAAAACTCTAATCAAATATCTTGGGTAAATATCCAAAGGGAAAACAAGGCTTAGGTACAAAGTAGAAAGGTTTTGTGGGCTGGGCCTCATTCTACTGGGTTCTTCATGGTTTTATTTAAAAGGTTTGTAACTAAAGTTGGACGACATCCCACTTTTACCAAGTTGTTACCTCAATCACTAAACGTAAAACTATAGGGAACATTGTTTTTCACAGGTAAATACATATGCAATTCGTAAAATGACATTTGAAACAATAAAAAAAACTCTAGTAGATTGAAAAATAAGAGAAGATAACTATTAGCCAAAGTAAGTCATCACATGGTTTACCAAATTTGGGTCCTTGAAGCTGCCTGTTTACATTACGCGCATTCGGCTAAGAGAAGAAACAGCTCTTCATCAGTTATGGCTCCCATTTCCATCGCCCTTTCCAGCACGCTTAGCCCTCCATCATCCTCTATTGATGGCCGTGCTCCTCTGCATTTGCATAAAAAAATAAAATAACAACCGTTGCAAAGACTAATTCAAGACAAATGCAATACATAAGCCAAGACTAATTCAAGACAAATGCAATACATAAGCCAAGCTACCAAAGAGCAATGGAATCTACAGGAACCGGAACTAGGAAGTGTGTGCTCTGACATCTGTTCGATTCAAAAGTGAAGCAAAACATGAAAGAAAGCGTTCCTGGAATGTTAAAAATGTACCTTCGCAGTAGAATCTTTGCAAACTTGTGATTCCCTGTTGATATGCAATGGTGTAACGGAGTTCGTCCGTGATAATCTCTCATGTTTAGGTCAGCACCAAACTGCAACAACAGTTCAAGTAAGACAGAATCACCGATGTGACAAGCCACATGAAGCAAGGAACAGCCTTGAAGACAGTTTCCTGGTTCGTTGGAGTCTTTGATTCTTTGACACACAGTTGGGTCATGTCTTTTTTTGACTGCTGCCTCAACATGGTGATACACTTCGATTTCAGATATATCATCAAACTTGGTATTGATGATATTTACATCTCCACTAGTTACTATGAGTCGATAGATTTCTCTTATGTTTCTGCTTTGAACAGCTTCCCATATTCTACTCGCAGCAGAAGATTTTGCTTCACTGTCATCTTTAATGACTAGCGCTTTCTCCAGGTACTGGACCAAACATAAAACATCAACCAGGTTCAGTTTTACCAATCACAACGCATAAAATCTAATTCACTAAATAAGAATCAATCATCCCCGTGAGGATAGATTCATGACTTGGGCACTGGAAAGTTAAGAACTAATAGGATACCTTTCCTAAAATGTATTTCTCCTTCACAGTAGAGGAATCTTCTGGATATGGTTTTGAAAATGAAGCACGTACAGATGTAGATGCGTCTTCACTGCAAAAATCCCAACACTGTTTAATTGTTTCTCTAGTGGTCTTCACTTAATACAAATCAATTATAATCATCATACCAGTCATCGTCAACATGAAGTAGTCCCTCCCACAATGAATTACAGTATACGTTTCCTAAATTTCGAAATAAGTCCAAGATCGTTGGCTCCCACACTTTCACATCCAATGTGAGGGACCTCACCTGCAATTTGTGGGGTGCAAAATCAATGACATTAGCTTAGAGATGTCCCGAACATAATTTCTTTAAAAACCATGACTACAGCTATGTTTACTTTTGCAAGAAATCTAAACCGTGGCGGATAGAATTTCGCCAAGAAAACTTCAAGTTTTACAATTCTAGATAATACGAGCTAAACATATAAAATAATGTTTTTAAAAAGGATGATCCGAAAATTGTTGCAAAAATAGTTTGACCTTCATACCTTGGATATATGAACCCCAAGGTTCCTGTGAACACCAGAGCACTGAATGCACAACAAAACTCCAAGATTTAATGATGCCCAGTCGGGATCAGGAGCATTGCACTCTGCACATACATTATTCCCTGGAATTCCTCTGAGTATTGCGGAGACATCATCCCCGATATTTCGTCCTGCATCATTATGTTGATTCTGATCCAGGGAGATTACACCGTTAGCAGTAGTAGAGCTAGAGTAGCTTTTATCCATGTATTGCATTGGCGGCTGCAGAAACGGTGATAAGTATTAGCAGGCGAGCTTCAATATCAATTTACTTTGTGAGTGAAAGAGAAGTCTGAGATTTATTGTGCCAACCTGCTGCAGAAATTGAGAATTCAGAAGCGTCCCAATAGCTGTTGTGATTTTATTTACCCAGTCCATCCTATCAGCTCCATTTTCAGCCTGGTAACGTAGGGGAAACGTTCTGTTAGCATTCTGAGTACTTGAACCAACATAATTTACGTAAAACTGTGACCGACTGCCCAAACTAGATCCTATCATAGTAACCGCTAAAAACACCCATTTTAAGAGAAATGTTAAAAAACAGAAAAAGAATTGCCTAAGAAAATATGCAACAAATCAAACTATACACTTTCTATGAGGTTCCATGGAGGTTTTCTGCAAGGTAAGGACTAGAGCCTAATGTACACCTTTGCAAGAGAATTCAAAGACCACAATCTTATGAATTCGGAGGCATGGAAAAGATAAGTCCAGCACTATGTGATCCCCGTAACTTGCAAACTGGGCCCTAAAACTGAGTACCTGAAGAGTGTAAGTTTTTTTAGGAGAAATAATTCTGAAACAGAGCCTAAGATCCATGTCTTCTGCATCCAATTTTATCAAACAAGTGCGGAGATCGATAGTTTTATAGCCTAAGCTGCCCTCAGTGACCGAAGCTGATCGATTGTGTCTTGCCCGAAATCGACCAAAGACGCCAGTATTGTGGTCAGATGAACCACTATAGTGATGCTGAGATCCCTGAGAGTAATGGCAGAAAAATTCAACCATTAGAAGCAAACCAATGGAATCTAGAAATAAAAAAGAAATGTAAGGTATAGTAAGAAAGATTTGCCTAAAACTGTTAAGATTGGTAAATGTTAAGTTCTACACACAACACATTTAGCTTCATATTCCTGGCATATGTAAAATTATGGGAGAGCTACACCAATGATGATGACCTGAGAAGTTTATATCACAATATACGGAAATCTCTAGAGACTTTATACCACAAGATGTTACAGAGTTAAATGTTAAAGCTGATACATCAATCTTATCATTTGCTCCACCTTTTCTGCTCACTGTTGTCCCACTATTTCGTAACAAGGCTATTTTTTGTTTCAGGGAATAGAAGCATCAACAAAATTTGAAGAAATTGTCACGTTTGGCATACAAACTATAGCCACATTCGGAAAAAGTAACGAAAGTCTCTTATGGAACAAGGCATGAAATAGACACACGTACCATTGATTTATTGGCAGTGTTTCTGTAGTAGTACATGGAGCCATGACTATCAAGGACAAAAAACTTCCTTTTCCAATCAGTTCTCAAACTTGACGATCGTTTTAACAGATATCCCTGTTTGATTACCTGCGTTGGTACAGAAAGGAACTTTGTAAGACAAGAAGAAATTCAGTCTGTGCTGAAAAATGAACTGTAAATGATTACAGAAGGAATTGTATATGCTGCTTAATCGCATTGGCTCGCAAGCCATGACGCTAGGTATAAATTTTGTAAGGGTTCTCAAGAATTTGACGCAATCTAAAATGTACGTACAGATAGAAAGTGAATGGCGTAAGACAATAGTGTTGCAGATAGTAAAAAGAAGGAGGACAGGCAAGATTTCAAATATCTATCCTGGCATAAGGACTGTTTGTCTTTTTCTTAACAGTCCTTGCCTACGTATACCCATTTCCCTAAGGTGAGACAAAATATTTTGAACTTTGTTAACCAATTGATCACCACAAAAACACCACTTTCAGGGCACCAAGCAAAAAACAAGATATTCACGGGTACCAAAAGGTGGAAAATGTGGACTGCACTCAATTCTTGCAAGAATGAAATGGAAACGCTTACTTCCTTGTCTGCTGTTAAACTTGTTTCAGAATTTTTATAAGGTATAATTCCAACAGCACGGTTGCCGTTAACACCAGAGGCATCAGCATTAGCGGCAAGCTGTTGGCTGTCTAATTCAGATTGGGTCCTGAATTCTTGAATGCGTCTTGCTAGTCGATCCTGCTCAATTTTAGACTGTTCTTTTGATTGTTGAGCATATGTTAATATCTGTAAGAACAGTCACAAGTATCAGTGTCAGTAGAATAAACCTGAAATCAGGAAACTTTGGCGATCTTCTATCCCACATCACATGCTTGCTACGGAAAAACTTGTCTTGAATAAAAGAGGCCTTGGTTTGCTTTTGAAAAAAAAGAGACAAAACAAAAGAATAAGAGAGGCTTTAACCTATGCGTTCTCTTCTTAAATCCAGATAACCCAAGTGTATTTGGGTTTGGAGATTTCGCCAGCAACATTATTACAATTTTGACCAAAGTTGTCTTTCCAGGTCTTAAGGAAAGTAGTCTATAAGTGGGTGAATTAGATGACTTTTGGAAATTAAAATTGTCTCCGCATCTCATGATTTGTTCAGCTCATCTACACTACTTGACTATCAGTTTTTTTTTTTTTTATAACGGTTTTCGAAAGTTGACTATAAGTTTGTACCTGATGGATATATGGTTCCAGTTGACTCAACAAGTCATAACCCTGAAACACAATGAGGCCATATTAAGTACCACAACATGACAAATATACCAGACTTAGCTGGTCTTACATTGCAAGGATTCAAAATGTAAAGTTAGAGACCCTACAAGTTTAAAATATCTCAGATGGGCATCCATAATTGCACTTATAGATTCCAAAAACTCATACTTCTTTTTAGCTTCAATAGTCATCAACGAATTTACCTGCATTCTTCAACCAAAGCAAAAATTTAGTTTGAGGTAGAACTATGGGATATATATAGCAAGGTCTTGTGTTGGTAGAGTCAGCATACTAGATTGAAACGGCTTTTCTCAAATGTTGACTTTGAGTTTTCCAGATCCTGTCATTCATATATAACAGCAAAAGTAAGTTACCATGCCATAAAAAAGAAGTACTTAATATATTATGAAACAACAACATCTACTTCCTAGCGTGTCAAATTCAGTAAAAAAGATATACACTAGAATTAATTTCTCCACCTCTTCCAACTCTGCAACAATGTCCCCTCTAGTATTCTTCTTCAAAGACACAAACTTTTCGCGTGACTACAAATAGATAAAAAAAAACTCATTACACATTTCAGACGAAGAATATCATGCACAAGTTTAAGTTCACGTATACTGCTACTTTTCCATACAAAAAAATCACAGTGATACAACACAGTCTGTATTGTGGAAAAATTACATCTGAGAAGTATTAGTTCTCTTATATGAACCTTTGATTTGCTGGCATATATCCTATAACTATGTGTTGGGTTTTGATCTGATCATGCGCCTACAATTTTGATATCAAAATAGGTTGCATCTAGCTCAGGATATGTTAACATGAAAAAACAAGAACTTATTGAGGCAACACCAACCTATATACCATATTTTTGTTAAGCGAAGATATTAAAGAAGCAATAGATTCTATAACAAATACCTGATCATATGAATGAGCAGCTTTATCAAATCGATGGCGAGATTCCTGTAAAGGAAGAAACAGCATTAAGAATGACTGGAAAACGACAACTGTATGTCTAAGTACAGTGCAGGACATAAGAAACATTTTTCTATGGATTATGGTCAGTTTCAAGAACGGACATTAATGTGGAATTTAGAATTGGCAACCCCTTGTAAATTCTAACCAAACTAGATGGCATATCTTACACGAGAAAACTCATAAGCTACATTTTATGTGTTTGCAGTGTGATGTCCCATAAGGTACTGTTATTAAAGCCTGACAAGCGACGAGAGAGAGAGAAAAAAAAGCTACCACTCCAATAAAGTTCCTACAAGATAATATTGAATAAATTGCCTAAAGATAGCAACCTTGAAATTCGTATCCTTTAATATTCATAACCAAGTGAGTGTAGAATTCCACACGACAGTAAAGACTAAAGAGTTTTAAAAAAATTGGGATGCAAAAACCAACAATTTAAATCTCCAGTTTATTGATCAAAGCAGAATCAATACACTCAGTACACTGAAAAAAACTGATCAATTTGACAGAGAAAACAAGTACCTTGGCTTCTTGTAGATCATTATTAATAAAGTTCATTAACCTCTCAAGTAACACATGCTCGACCTACACACATTTCCCCCATAAAATACAACACATATTAGATAAGGGAGACATTATTGAAGGCATCTGTGAGAAAGTGAGACAGTGTTTCGCATTTTAAACTCAAACTATCTATCACTAGTTTTGCATACAAAGAACATTTCTAGAGAATAACCAAGACCGGAAACTCTGAATCATGAAAGACCACTATGCTTAACCAAATGTCCCGTTTAAATTACAACACAAAAATATGTTCTCAATGATGATAGGCATCATTTAGTCTGTACTGGCCTTTAATATTGTTCACAGGATACTATGAGCATACCTGTGAGCAAAGGAACTCCTTATAAGAGGCAAGCTCTCGAAGTGTGTTTATGAATTTGGATATAACTGGGCCTGGTGTTCCCCACAAGAATAACAATCAAATAGGTCAGAAATAAGATACTGGCGACTACCCATGTCTATCATATAATCTCTTCAAATAGCAGGTGCAATACGAAAACTCATGAACTTGTACAAATGTGGGTTATCCAAAATGTAGGATATTATTGAAAGCAATGGCGAGGAAAACAAACATAACCTGGAATAATGTCTCAATCTAAGTAAAAATATATCATAAACCAAACAAAAGTAGCATAATAAACCCGTCACATTTAACAAAATGAATCTACTTAACTGGTTAACAATCAATAACAGATCAGTCTATTATTACTACTGAAACAAAGGAATGACATGGTAATATGTAGCAAATGGACTCATAGATCAAAAACATAGCAAGCACAAATAGTTGGAGGCGTGTATATCACCAACCTCCAATTGAAAGACTGATAGGATCATCAGGTCCAGCACCAAATTCTTCCAGGCAATCCGCAAAGGCATTTTCTCCTTTTGATGCCTCTCCCAAACTTCCCCTGTAACAATAAGCAACGCAAATATTATCAGCCTACCCGGCACCGATAAAATGACTGATAACAGAGAATAGATACAATGACCAAAATGGACTAGCAACAAAATTATGTCATGGTTTGAACTTAGCACCGAACAACTGAGGAAAGAGAGTGATGCAACAAACTTTTGAATCGCAAAAGTGTGCAATTCATAAAGCTAACCATACGCACCATCTAAGAGTCGAAAAACAATCAACGATACTTTACTGACCAAACAGTTCTCCTTGTCACCTAATTAAGTAAGTGAAGAAGAGACAAAATGGTGCCAATATTCAAACTTTCACTTTCAGAAAATATATGCCACAAATGGTAATTCTAAAATCCTGTATCCACAGAGATTAAGACAGTAGAAAGAAAAAAAGTTGGATTGAGAGGACATACATAAACTTCTTAACACCTTTGTATAGCTTCTGACAACGATCTTTAAGCTCATCAGCTGTCCCCTCCAAGGAACAAACCTGATCCCCAATTAATCAAAAAACAGCCACAAGACACAATGAAATTCACAATCTTTACAAAAACCCATTGAAATTAAAATCACCTAAACGGCCAAAATAAAGATGAAATCCTCAAAAACAGCATTGCAAATTTTTAACCTGTTTCTGAAACATTGGGGAATCTTCAAGATTGATAAAGGCCGCCATTGATGAAGGAGGATTCAGACAAAAGAGTTTAGATTCGAATCCACCGACAAAGAGAGCTGAATTTTGGGTTCGAAATGGATCTCGCGAGATGCAGAGGTGTTTTCAGTTGGTGATTGGTAATGATGGTGATTTGTTTACAGAAACCGATCCATAATTTGGTTATATTTATACATATACCCTTCTTCCTATATTTATTTTCAAAACTTTTCATGTATCATTTATTTCGTTTTATGGTCTCGCTAATTAATTATTTTAGCAATTAATTGAACCATAAGCTGGTTGTAACATGGACTAAATAATTGATGACTTGAACCATAATCATATATAATGGACTAAATAATTGTGATTTCCTCTAAACAACTCTTTCATATGAAATGATTTCCAAAGCTTTCTGCTTTCTGATGCGAATCCTCTCCAACATCTTTCTCATAATCTTAACCTCATTCTCTGCCTTTTTTATCTTTCTTTCTTTGGACTCTATCTTCTTCCTTCTTACTAAAACCCTTTTTCTCTTCTCTTCATCTTTTGTCTCCATAACCTACAAATATGCATCATATATAGGTACTCAAATGAGAACTAGCTAGTATTTGTTCCAGCTCGGTTCATCGTAACAGAATTAAGAAATCTAGTTATATATACTTGGATTTGTTTGCGTAAGTCCTTGGTAGAAGGTAATGAGTTCCATAGAGAGGCTTTACAAGGAGCATTAACAAGCACTCTATCTCTTTCCCATTCAACTTCCCTTAGCTTTATTTTGATTCTTTCTTCTTCACTTGTGCTAACACTATATGGATATCTCATCGACCAATATAACTTGTTCATCTGTTCTAGAGAAATACACCGATTAGAAAACATCGAACGCCATAAAACACATGATCACAACACACACAAAATGGTAAAAAGAGTCAATTAGTGAAAAAAGATTAGAAAACGTATATAAATTAACACTTAACTTGTTTTTCAACTTGTTTAAGAGATAATCCGGAGTTGATATCTTTATTTGGATTTAGCTTTTTGAGAAGACGATTTTCACCACCAATGCTATGTGCCTCATGTAACATTCGATGGTTTAGGTTCTGTGTAAGATATTCAAAAAATAATAATAATAATCAGATTTCATTAGTATAACATTTTGAGATTAGTAAAAATGTGTAATTAGCAATTAGGATTTCCAACATGGATGTTAATCTCTCGTTCCCCGGATGAGAATGATATAACAGCTTTCTTGTCATGGTACGCGTTATTAGCGAACGTTAACTTGTCTAGCTCCATCTTCTTAGGACAATCTGTTCGGAAATACTCCTCCTGGACCGGTCTCCATTTTTCGTTAGAAACCCATCCATATTGCAAGTTGTTTTTTAGTCCCGAGATGGCTTTTTCATGAACAAGCTGTGTTTAAGAGTAACATTCACAAGTTACACCAGCTTAGTTAATTTTGATCCACAATATAATTTCACATATATAGATAGAAAATAAATATTTATATACCACTTTCTTAGTGATCTGTTTTTCGATTTGAAGCATTTGTTGTTCCATCTCCTCTACCATCTTCTCCTTCCATTCTATCGAATTCAAAAGACGGTATTGATTCTTCTTGAGTTCATCGAGATCCATATTTCTATTAGTTTTCATCCTACCAGCTGTTTTTGCAACGTCCATAGCCTATGGAAAAGTTAAGCTGACTCTAAGGAGAAATAAAAAGAGAGAGTGTTTCGATAAGTAGATAAGGTTTTACAAATCTAAACGAAGTTTGTCTGGTCGAGTTATATAAACTTCATGAATATCTTCTCTATAGAATTAAAAATATTTTTTGGGAACTTGGTTTGCACACCAAGAAAGTTGACCATTTGCCACCTTTGTATTTCCTTAGTTTATTCCAACCACACTTAAATTATTGGGTTAATTAGTACACTACAAAAAAAAAGTCATGCAGTATCATTAAAATTATAGAGGCTTATTACTTAGCTAACTTCTTTATAATGTGTATTGTTAAAACTTTATATACAAATTAAGATATGAAGTTACTTTTTCCGATCGGTTAATTATCCATATCAACAACGCCTGTAGATCTAGATATGGTACAAAATTAGTAACATTTATTCATTTGGAAGATAATACATCAGTGAGAACAAGAAGAAGACAAGGCACCATGAGACTTGGAAAAAGAGAGACAACAATGGAAGATATTGAGAGATCATATATCAGTTCTTGCGAAGCACGATGAGGTACTGCATCCCAGGTTTGGCATTCTGGATGCGATAAATCTCTTCTCGTGCCTTGACCTCGACGAGCTCGAAGGTTTTCCTCATGGCTTCCTCTCCGAAATGTGCGGATATGAATGCTCCAAAGGCAGCCCTGAAGGAAATGGCCAACATCTTGGGTTCTAGAGGAAACTCCCCATTTGGATGAATAATATCCTCAAAAGCCTCGAGTGTGAACTTCCCGTGCTCCTTTATGATTTGTCTCAGCTCGCCTTCTTCTGCAGCGTAGAGTGGGATGCTGAAAGAGTCCACCTTCTCTTGCTCGATGACACCCTTTTTAAATGAGAAAAATGGAAGATTATATTAGATATGTAAAAGCAAAAGT
Organism: Aurinia saxatilis; assembly: GCA_900406295.1. Taxonomy (NCBI): domain Eukaryota; kingdom Viridiplantae; phylum Streptophyta; class Magnoliopsida; order Brassicales; family Brassicaceae; genus Aurinia; species Aurinia saxatilis. The sequence continues at coordinate 23,024 of OVAP01000004.1, read as the reverse complement.
TAGGAGTCACAAGATCGAATGACGCTTGGAAAAGAACCATATTACATGGTCCCTAGTCCGGAAAAAATGTATGGACCTAGATCCCGAACCTCTTAGTCATGATAAGAAGAATAAAATATATATATATGTACCTGTTGAGCAAGATCAGCAAGAGAAGCTCCGATGAAATCTATCACTATTCCTTTAGAGGTTTCGGACATCTTAACACCTTCTCTTAGGCACGATCCCAAAATCAACATCAATCCTCCGGGGACTATCTCTTCAGCTCTAGCGTCCAAAAGAACCTTGGTGTCGGCTGAGTACTGATCGAGATACGCTTTCTTGACCACTGGGTTAAACCCCGTGCATTGAATGTCTCTGTTCCATATGGGAGAGTCACGGTCCGTGATCCCCTTGGGGACTCTAGTGGTGAAATGAAATGCGTAGTTGATAAGTCCTATGTGGAAACTCTGCTTAGGAAGAACACGCTCGAAGAAAGAACCAGGAACCCCAGCGCTAAAGTATCGTCTATCAGAAGGAAGTGTCTGGAAAAGAGTGTTGAAATCATTCGTGGCAAAATCATTGAAAAGGACTTGAAACTCGATGTTATCATCCGGGTTTTGTCCGGTTTCTTTACGGTACTTGGCTTCAACAGCATCTATAATGTTTTGGACTGCCACAAAAGTGTTTGGTCCACTTGCACAACCGAAATCCGCAACATTGAAACGATCGGAAATCAAGTCGAGGCTTAGACTGGCTGAGATTGCCTCGGTCATCTTTTCCTTTGCGGCTCCCAACAATGCTCCCTATATATATAGAATGGAAAAGATTGATCAAGCTATATCCTAGCTAGCTAGACACAGTATAGTTCAAAATCATATATTATATGTATACAAACCTGATATTGAGAATTCTGGTTGTAACTATCAGGACCTTCACCTCCAATCATGATCCATTCTGTAGTTGTAGACATGATCTATCGATCTCTCTTCTTCTTCGTTTTTGCTTTACACTTTATATTTTTATGAGAGCTGTGTGATAATATCCAGGCGTCTCAATGAGTATTTATAGTAATATTTCCTTTTGCTTTTTTTCTTAAGTAAGGTATACCAACATGAGATTATTCTACAAAGAAGTGCCAACTACTTCCGCGCAGTACTCGTTTTATGTTATCTATGCATGCCCTTTTGGGTTGCCATTATTTAATCTAAACAATATATTAAAATTTAAATATTGTGATATATCAAACATAATAAACGTGCAGGAGGCTATTAATAAGCGAGAAAAACATTTTTATATATTGAAATATTCTTCCGGTCTGGTGCTTGAAATTTAGTGCCAATTTAATTTAATTAGGGATAAACTAAAAAAATTGACGATGGTGTAGACGACGAAAAAAAGTAACTAAAATTTTATCGCAGAGCAACCTTTTGTTTTTTTGTGGTCACGAGCATCCTAAGCATTTTAATATGTACTATAAAACAAAGAAATCTTGAAATGAAGGCCACTATATTTTTTTAGATCTAATATGCATCTGGATCGAATTTCATATATATATATATATATATATATATATATTAATGTGTTTGGTTTGTTTATTTCGGTTTATACATATATACAAACCGGATTTTACTGTTTTCCTTCAATTCCTTTGCATCTAGGTGATTTTTGTGACAGATTCCAGATTTTTTAAAGTAAAAAAGATTGATCTACTATGCTTCCATATGGCTGATTTAAACTGAATATGTCAGCTGTGCCTGTGCATTGCTCAACTTGCTTGCACATGTCTTTGTCTGTAAAGCCATCACGCACGAATAGACATTATTGCAAGTTGATTATCAAATCCGACGGCTCCTTTATTGATGAAATACTATTCAGCATTTTTTTTCTTCTTACAACAAATTAAACATTGATATATTAATTAGTTAGGTTCAAAATTTTACGGTATCATCATCAAATTATAGACGCTACAATAAGTCAATAACTATAGAGATGGGACTTTCTTACAACAACATTGATATATGATGAGTTCGGTTCAGAATTTTACGGTATCATCAAATTAGACGTTACAGTAAGTCAATATATAGTACTATAGAAATGGTATTTGCTTTAAACAACTCGTTTCGTATGAAATGGTTTTCAAAACTTTCTGCTTTCTGATGTGAATCCTCTCAATCATCTTTTTCATAATCTTAATCTCATTCTCTACCTTCTTTATCTTCCTTTCCTTCAGCTCTATCTGCTTTCTTCTTCCTAAAACCCTTTTTCTCTTCTCTTCATCTTTTGCATCCATAGCCTACAAATTACAAAATGACTAAATCAGAACTGATATTTTAACTTCTGTTCCAATTCGGTAATTATTATAATTAAAAAAAAAAACTGATTATACCTTAATCAGGTTGCGTAAGTCCTTGGTAGAAGGTAATGAATTCCATACAGAGGCTTGAGAAGGAGCATTAACAAACACTAGATTTCTCTCCCATTCAAGTTCCTTTAGCTTCCTATTGTATTCTTCACCATCCATTGTGCTTGTGATTGTGCCATAATAATCTGGATATCTCATCGAACAATATAACTTTGTCATCTGCTTAATAACACCCAACAACATAAACACATTCACCAATAGCTACAACAGAGATGGTTAAACATTTTAAAAATATATATATACATATATCCATGGTTACAATGGGGTTTCAAACACAAAACCATGTTAATCGAATATAGTCTTAGTTTGATCATATGATTGTATTATGTGATTATACAAAATCAGACCGATCTTTTTTATAAGCTATATCCAATTTTTTTTTGTTACTATTGTTTTAAACAGAAAAAAAAAACGTTTAACACAAACTCAGATTGAACAATGAATTAATTAAGATACAATTCTAATAGTAAATCAACTATAGAAAGTAAATTAGAGCCAGCGTATGGTTACACTTGACCTGTCCTTCAATTTGTGAAAGAGAGAAACTAGAGTCGATGTCCCTTTTTGGATTCAGCCTCTTAAGAAGGTGTCTCTCACCATCTATGCAACGGGCTTCGTGTAACATACGGTGGTTGAAATTCTGCAAGATATTTGGAAAATAAAAAGATTATGTTTACATAACATTTATGAGATCAATAAAAAGGTTGTAAATTGTAATATCAGATCAAACCAAGAATTTGTGATAAAGATATATAGGGTTCTAACATGAATATTAATTTCTCGTTTGCCAGATGAAAATGAGATAATAGCTTTCTTGTCACGACATGCGTTATTAGCAAAAGTTAGTTTGTCTAGCTCCATCTTCTTCGGGCAATTTGATCGAAAAATCTGGTCATCTATATATTCGATTGGTCTCCATCTAGTACGCAAGTTGTGTTCTAGTTCGGAGATGGACTTTTCATGAACAAGCTGTTCAGGAGTAACATTTGAAAAGTTTCATCAGCTTAGTTTAAGTTTGATACACAATAGTATATAATATAATGGTTTTGTAGCAAACATACCTGTTTCTCTATGAGTTCTTTTTCCATTTGAAGCATTTGTTGTTGCATCTCCTCTACCATCTTCTCATTCTCTTCTATTGACTTCACATAGTGGTATCGATTCCTCTTGAGGCCAACATGATCTTGATGTCCTACTTTCCCTTTAATTTTCTTACCACAATTAGTATTTGTGAGCTCCATATATAGCCTCAGAAAAATCAAGTAAGCTTTTGTAAGAAAAATAGAATAATTGTTTTTATGTAAGGGCTTACAAAATGAAATAAAATTGTCTACGTTATAACAACAAAGGGTGGAGACTAATTTGATATAAACGTCCGATAAGCCTCTGCCTCTCGATACACAATTTAAAATTCATTCCTTTTAACTTGGTTTGCACACAAAGAAAGTTGACTATTTTGCCACCATCTATTTTCTTAGTTTAATTCAAGCACACTTATAAACTATAAGGGTATATGATCAGGGCCAGCCTTGAAATTTACACAAAAATTAGGAGCAAAAAGAAAAAGAAAATTGACCCCTTTATATGGAAAAATAATATTTTCTAATTAAAAAAAATAATTTCGAAAAATATTATAAACTAAATGTAGATTTCAATGCGTGACTTGATCCAATATGACTAGCCACTTACAGTTAAAAGACCCCAAACTGACAAACTTACAGTTAAACCAAAAGTTATTATATATATGTCCAATGACTCCATGTGGTTTGGCACGTTCGAAGACATTACCATCTCGCCGAAACCATTGAAGGTCATCATCTAATTCATGATTGATGCATTTAACCATTTAAAAAGGAGAAAAAAGACACAACACATTATATGATTTTCAAGAAGTTCTAGATCCTTAGAGCATCCACATTGGTAAACTTTTGATGAGTCTCATAACCAATAAAATAAAATAAAATATAGAAAAGAATGAGAGAGGAAGGGGTTAGAGTCTCATAAAAGGATGAGACTGTCTCTATAGACAGAGACTTAAGAGACTGAGTTTCATAGATTCAAGATACTAATGTAATATTTTATTATTATTTCTTTTTTTATTATTGTTGTTGAAACTGAGTGATTCTCAGGGATGTGGATGCTCTTAGTACATAATGTTTTTTGAGGTTCAAAGCCTGCCACTAACTAAAATGTGATGTCATCTGAAATATGAATAATTTTTCGTAGCATACATATTTTTGCCTTTGAATTTAGATCTAACAAATAACAATTTACACACATATAAAAAAATTGACTATATATTTATAGAATTAGAAGTGACAACTTTTTAAGGTGTGAAAGATCTTGCAAAGCTTTCTGCTTTCTCGGCGAATTCTCTCCACTCTTTTTCTCAAAGACTTAAGCTCAGTCTCTGCCTTTCTTATCGCTTGTTGATTCGACTCGATCTTCTTTCTTTCCTTTGTTACTACTTTTATCCTTTTTTCTTTTGCTGTTTCCAAAGCCTACAACAAACACATTTTATACAATTAGTTTATGCAACTTGAATGGGAGTTCTTTCTTTTTCTTTCTCTAAACCGCAATTAAGTAAGACTGAGACAAAAACTACAAACCGAAACAATATCGCTTCAAGTTTAGTTATAGTCACTACGAAAATTTACCTCTATCTGATTCCGCAAGTCCATGGTAGATGGTAATGAATTCCATAGGGAACCTTTTATTGGAGAATTACTAAATATATATTTGGTCAATATGGCATATTAGTTTCATTTGTGTCAAAAATGTTATCCAAAATGAATTCTAGATTAACAAAATACCTTTTTCTCTATGAGTTTTCTTTCAATTTGAATCACTTGTTTTTGCAGCTCTTCTACCATCATCTCATTCTCTTCAATTAACTCCGCGGACCGATCCTGATGACTCTTGAGTTTACCACGTTGTAGATGTCTAACACCTCGATTAATTTTCTTCCTACCAATTTCTTCAACCTCCATAGTTTACAACCAAAGGAATTGAAAAAGGTTAAGTAGTTTTTACAGGAAAATTGAAGAAATGTCTCCAGTAAAGGTTTTAAATTTTAATTACCAAGTGGAAGAAAACTTCTATGACTTAAAAACATATATAAACCTATCAAATATCTCTGGTGAAGAATTAATTATTTATGTAACTTCTCTTGCAGCCCAAGAAAGTTGACCTCTTTGCATTATTTTTCTGACTCAACCACACAATAAATAAAATATTGCGTCAAATGAGGATTCCTAATTTCATATGGTACTTGAGAGTTGAGAAGCTGTAAACCTTCAATAATTTAAAACAGTTGATCTCCTATTTTCTCAATTAAAAAGAGAAAAAAATTTAAATCAAGCAAAGAAGAATAAAGTTTCACATTTTAGTGTAAGTATGAATAAAGGTCTACTAATTAAATTCCATACAAATAAGGAGCAATCTTCATGAGAGGCTCAAGAGTGCTCACATGAAACTTCCTAGCAAAAAGAAAACACACATTTGTCACCACACCCTCATAGCTACAATTCGACCCAAACCGGATCCGATCCATAAACCCGACCCGAATATCCTTCCTCACAAACGTCGCTGGATGAGACCCACCTCTTGACCAATCAACCCACGTCACGGTCCGGTTCGAATTCATCTCCGGACAAACCTTGTTAACCAACGTAGGTATATAATGCTCGTCGATGTAACACGGCGGACGACAATGAGCCTTAAAGACTGTGTAGTATCGGTGATCGGAGACTATCACGGCCGCGAGTCGCCGTGAGATTTCGAACCATTGGTTTCCTTTGCGCCACTCGGAGAGTGACACGTGTGGGAGCATTTTGGGGGTGTAACGGCCTCGTCCCATGGGTCTTGGATCGTCGAACGAGCCGAGGAAAGAGTACGTGGAGCTCGTGAGGTAAGTGTAGATTGTGGTGAAGTTGAAGAGAGGGATGCATGTTTCCGAGAGGAGGACGAACCGAACGTTGGAAGGTTCTAACAGCGCGTGGGATAAGAGACGTTTCTCTGCGTCCATCATCGACGATTTTCCCCATTCCACGGCCTACAATATATATATTTCACAATGTTTACGTATTGCATGCATAATACATGAGTTCCAAAAATAGAAATGACCCTAGAAATGTTTTATCATACCTTGCTTGGTATACGTTTCTTGTAAAACACTGAAGATTCTGGCGGCTCTTCAGTGAAATCCGGTGAGGTATGTACATAAATGGAGTAAAACCCTTCATGCCCTTTGAAGAACATTTCCCAAAGAGGGGACAAAGGCAGATTCCGTCTCGTCAGAAACATGAATGCAACTTTTGGATGAGATCCATTCACCATTGCGCGACGTGGCTCCATTGCTGCTTGAAATTCACCATTGGAGCTGCGAGGAGGAGGAGGAGAAAAAGAATGAGAAGTGAGAGGATTTGAGGAGAGATTATTTTCGACGAGGAAGAGTGATGTTTGGATGCGTTGGTGAAGGTAAAGAGCGAGGAGGATAACAAGAGAGGAGATAGAGGTGAAGAAGATGACGGTGCCGAGGATGTGAATGTATCGAAGAGTGATCGGTACTTCTTTCTTCATGCGTAAGTTGAGTTCTCTAACAAATGTTGTGATCTTATGCTTATTCATTTTTCTTTTTTGGTTATATTTTAGTTTTACTTTTAGTTCTTCGGTATAGTTAGCTTACTCTACACGTACATCTTCTAAAATTTATATGATCTTCTTAATAAAAGCATAGGCATAGAATCGTTTATGTGTAATGAGTATGGATGGACGTGCCTGGTGTGATGAAAATTTGCATGAGAATTGTGGGTGTTGAGTGAAACGTGATTTTGTCAAGTGAAAAGGAAGAAAAAGGGCATGAAATTTGCTGCAAATTTAAGTTATTGTTATGTATAAAAAGTTTAACAGAAGATTAACAGAATAATTTAACAAAACTGAAGTCATGCGTTATATTTCTTGACCTCGACTTTTTCTTTTTCCTTGCGTTTAGACATGAGCCTGTCGTAAGCAAAAGTGAAAACACTCGACTTCGGTTATATCAATTTTAGTACAATAGAATTATAGTTTTGAGATTTGAGAACTTTTTTTTTTTTTTTTTTAAACTGATTTGCGAACTAGATGAAACATATTTTTCAAGGCAGCCAAAATCCGCTTTCATTTTCCTTGGATTATATTTATAGTTAGTGAATCATAGCAAATGGTAAAAGTGTAATAGCAAAATAGTCAAATAATCAAAATTGCATAACAATGAAAATTGGATACTGCATGGGCCTTTCCACTTCACAAAGCCCAAAAGGCTTTCCATGTTCTTTAAAGTCGTAATTAAAAAGACAAACTAATCAACCAAATGATACAATTTTAGGGAACCCAAAACCTTTGGCTTCATCTAAAAAGTTTCGATTCGACAAAAATTTTAGCTTCGTGAGTAATTTTCACCAATCTTCTTCTTCCTCTCTCATCTCCGTGTTGACTCCTGAGTCCTGAAGGCGATTCAACAACAACAACAAACGCGATTCTCGTGTAAGTCAATCAGATGATTTCACTCCTGAACATTTATTCTGATTCTGCTTCTTATGTAGATTTATTCTGCTAGATAGGATAGGAGAGTAATTAAGCGGACGAAACTAGATTGATATTTTTTCCTTCTTCGATGATGAGGTCCTTCAAATTTTGTGGATTTTGATTTAAGAAGCTTGGTCGCTCTTTAATTTTATTAACTAAATCTGGATTTTGCAGAACAATTCTTGGGAGTTCAGAGATTTAATCTGTACTGTTTTTGTTATAAAGCAAGATTACTGTTGAAGATGCCTCGGGACTTGTCGAGATCGAGGTCACCGTCGCGTCGCAGAAAGCATTCGAGGTCTCCTGTAAGGCATAGGCATAGCAGGAGGAGTAGACGAGACAGAAGCCCTTCTCCGTATTCATCTTATTCACATAGCAGGTGATACTCGTAATATCTCTGCGTTATTCGTTTATCCTTTCTAAGAAAGACTGGTGAAACATGGTTATGTATCTTGCTCGCTACACTTAAAGATGTACTCCTTTTATTATTCTCATTTGCTTTTACTACTGAAGTTACTACTTATTTGTAAAAGGGTGCAATGTCTGGATGCTGTTGCCTCTATCTTAAATGTTTTTTAGAGTTATGGTTCGTATTGGACATACATCTTAAATTGTTTGGCTTGTACGTAATGTGTAGGAGAATATGTTTTGCGACCCGAGGTTTGAGACTTTAGGCAATGTAGCCTGTATATTGATTGAGTAAAGGCAGAATTTTAGTTGGGATTATATAGCTGGTTTTCTAATTTAGTTTCTCTCATGGTATCTAGTGATATGTCTAGATGGCATCATTCCTGTTGATATTAGTCTTTACGTTATTCTGAGCCGTCATTATGGAGAAAAAAATACCATATTTATCTAAGTAGATACTAGAATAAACTGTTGAGCACATGACTGAGAAATTAGGAACATGATGTATGCTCTTGCCATTATGTTAAAAGCTCAATTTCTTCCCGTTCTATGGGAGGGGAAGTGAGCAGGTGATGGATTGCTGTTGAGTGTTCATTCATTGGTCCCTTTTCACATTAGCTTCTTCATGTGATAAAAGTTGGAGCTGATAATTCTTAACAGTGTATGAGGTAACTGCAATTACTTTTTGTTTTCGTTTTGTGGGCTACCTGATGCCTAGTCTTCATGTGCGTGGTAGTTCATCAGTTGCAGCTTTTTGCTTACTTCTTTATTTTGGGTGTTGTACAGACGAAAAAGTCGCTCTATATCTCCTAGGCGCCATCGGAGTCGATCTGTTACTCCTAAGCGACGCTCTCTAAGACGTTCTCCAACACCAAGACATTACAAAAGGGAAAAGAGTAGGAGCTCTTCTCCTCCTCCCGCAAGAACATCTCCTGCCACAACCCTTGAGTCAGCTAAACATAGGAATGGAGAAAAACTAATAAGAGACGAGGAAGAGCGAAAGAGGTAAATCTTAAACAAAAAAAAAAAGGAAACTGGAATTGATGTTATGTTCCAGTTAAGGTTTTAAGCGTAATGTGAATGTGCTTGATTATTAGTCTTAAAAGTGCAACAGGTTTCACGGCATTCTCTCACAGGCTACGCTTAAGGAAGATAAGCTATAGTTCGACTTGTTCATATCTGTTCCTCTAGCACAAATGTTCGTCGATTTGATGAGTTCTGAAAGTCATTTACATGGATCGTGATTCCGTTAGAGATATATATATGTTAAAATCATTAGAATAGCGTAGTGAAGGTTTGTTTGTGTCTATGGTGATGTAAAAATATCCTCCACGAAATTAACCCTTGGGAGGAGGTAAAATGGAATCTCAGACTGGAAATTAAATTTTGGTTTTTATGTTCAAGAATGAAGACATCAAGATATGAGAAAGTCCAGGTGATTTTTAAGGTTGTAAAATCAGCTGTGGGTGGTTTACTAACTGTTAACTATATATGCTAACAGGAGACAGAGGGAAGCGGAACTGAAGCTAATAGAGGAAGAAACTATGAAACGGGTTGAAGAAGCTATAAGAAAAAAGGTTGAAGAAAGCTTGCAATGTGAGAAAATCAAAATAGAAATTCTAACACTGTTGGAGGAAGGACGAAAGAAACTAAGTGAAGAAGTCGCTGTTCAACTTGAGAAGGAGAAGGAGGCTTCTCTTATCGAGGCTAAAGAAAAAGAGGTAATGTCCTTCTCAATTCTAAAGTTTTCATTTGTAAAGCTTCAGATGTTGATGAAATGATATTTTTCTTGCTGAATTTCACAATCGATGATCTGCTTTCATATGACTTCACTTCTAGAATTGAGTGCCAAGAGAAAAAAAGAACTGCCATTCATTTCTCTGTTACTAAACTGATGATGCTCTTGTCAAATTCCTTGTTACACAATAACATAGTTTGAATTTTTTTTTGCTCATGGCGTTTTTCAATGAACTCGAACTGCTTATTATATTGGTAGTATGATTCTGCCTGTCTTGGAACATAGTTGAAAACCAGCCTTTTTACAGGGGGTTACGCGGTGTTTGTCGCAGGAACGTGAGCAACGAGAGAGAGAAGAGATGGAGAAAATAGAGGAGGAGAACCGAAAAAAATTGGAAGAAGCTCAGAGAAATGATGCTATGGAGAGGCAAAGGAAGGAGGAGGAGCGTTATCGGGAGCTCCAAGAGCTGCAACGTCAGAAAGAAGAGGCGATGAGAAGGAAGAAAGCGGAAGAAGAAGAAGAACGTCTCAAACAGATGAAACTGTTGGGTAAAAACAAATCACGTCCCAAGTTATCCTTTGCTTTAAGCACCAAGTGATTGGATGAAGAAGAAAAAGTAAATTCTTTTGTTGTGATGATGCATCCTTCCTCCTCTCAAGGATGCTTTATGATTATTATCATTAACGCCTCTTTTAGAGCCTAAACATTTCTGGCTTTTTTTCTCATTGAATCTTGTAATTCTATGTTAGATTAATATATATATACCAAGTTTGATTCATCTAATAGGCTATGTTTCTCAACCTCTGACTGCATTGGTGAACCGAAACTTTATAATATCGACCCAAAAATATCCATTAAGTTTGTGGTTTATCATCAAAAGTCAAAACCACTCACTATATTCTCCATCGACGTAGCAATATAAGCATCGTTCAAGGCATACCGATTACCATAAATTTGCTCATAACAAATACAAAAACTTTCAGTGTGAGATTCTTTTATGGTAATGCACATCAAGGATGTTTATCAGCATTGAGAATAATATTAGATGAATCTACAAAGGGAAAATATATGGTTCTGTTGAATCCTAACTTTCTTCTGGGAATACCTTACGTAGAAAATCCACAAATCGTTTTGAGTAAACCGTGGGTTCTATCACAGATACTGTCATCGGATCATACTGCAAAGACTTGCATTTATGCTCCACTTTCTTCTTGGTGTTATACTCCTGCAAAATATCTATGATTCCCATGTACACAACCACATCATATACTTCAAAGAGCTCGATTGTTGCCGAATCTTCCTTGTCCTCAATAAGCTTGTGATGAGCTTGAGCTGGCATGTTCACTCCTAATTGTACCCGCAGCCTAAACCAATACAAACCAATAGACCAAACGGCATTGTTCAGCTATGAACATGGGTCAAATGAAGAAAGCAAAAGAAGAGATGGGTAACCTTGCAGTCCCGGGAAGGATGAGATCAACTTCCTTCTCGCCAACGGAAAATGCTTTGAGTGTGCTTCCTCTGATGTGAGGACCCGGGGCAGTATTCACGGAATGTGGTTCGTGAGTTACCAGTAGCAATCCTTTTGGAGGGATGGACATTTCCGGAGTCAGACCAACTGAAATAGAAATATAACTCTGTTATGCACAGCCAATATTTCCTGAGTTACCAGTAGTTGCTCATTTCTCGGTTCAGTAATCATCTTCTAATCTAAAGGCAGTGAACTGCCTTAAAATCTTTTCAGTTCTTTTCAGTAGGATACGAGCCACTGGAAAAGAAATTATATGCGTGACAAAAGAATTCCTCTCGAAACACTGACACCTACCGTCTACTGAAGAAACACTCTCTTGATCTGACATTGCGTTAGGAGGCTCAAGAATATCATTAAGTTGCCCAGGAGCTCTGAAATGTAATCCCAGTAAAAGACTGTAGTCAATGATGTGCAGAGATTCCAAGAACGAGCAGTCTAAGTAAATTTGCCTGCCATGTGAAAGAAACAAGGAAGTTCCACAAACAATTAGAGATATTCATGCAAAATAAAGCTGCTTAATCATACAAACAATTACTATTGATGTATCAAAAAACTGTAAGCATTTCAGGAAGCAGATATATGTAGAAAATAGGCATGTCACAGAAAGCTAGAGATTCTCTTTAGCAAGAGAATTTAGACATTTTTTCATTCAGCTGAATGTAGCCTACCAGTCACAACAGAAAATTTATAAATAAAAGGTATTGCACTCACTTGAAGAGGGCCTCCCGTAACAGCTTATCCATATGAAGTTCATACGCTAGATCAAGATCTTTCAGTGTGGTTTTTTCTTGGATTTTACTCCTTTCGGTAAATCTCCCTTGTGTTGAGCCCTTAAGATCGTAACGACGATGAATCTTCAGTTCTGTGCAAAACATATTCCCCATGATCACAAAGCGTACCTATCAAAAGAGCAGGAGGCAAGAGCTAAAAAAAGTGAAAACACAAATTAAAGCTATAAAAGGGACCAGAAGATATCCTACCTTTTTTCCCCACTTGAGTGTTATTCTGTGAACTCCAAAGAATTTGGTTATAAGTGTGTTTTCATGGTCCCCTACATGTTCATAGTACCTAGGCAGCATTCTGAGTAGAACCTAGAAAGCAAAAAGTTAGATGATTTTAGTCCTTACTCCTTAGCATCTGTCGTATTGCAATTTACAACATTACCACCACAAACAACGGAAAAATTATCAAACCACAGCTTTGTATAGTTGGTTCAAACCTTCAACTCAGATTGCTTTAATGTCTTGATCACAAATCTGTCATCATGAGAAAGGTAGAAGATACTGCCACTTTTTCCAGGGGAACAAATTTCTGTCAGGCCATCATCACCACAAATAGACATCATGTACTCTGCAGCATCTAACTTGAACATCTCCCTCAAATTCCTAAAACACTCCATTCACAGGATATCAATTTAAAGAACAAGCAATCACTTATCTCATAATTTGATATCTACCTGAGAAAACTGTTTTACCTGAAAACCATAGGACAATAGTCTTTCCAAGAGAAGTCGATAGATTTATGTGGAGGCGTTAAATTGGAGCCATCTTTAGGGAAGAACATCTTTGTTCTGGCCTTCTTACCGAAGTCAGAAGCACGTACTTCTCGCCTAGGCACTGGTGTAATTTTACCAACAGTATACCTGTGAACTTCAAAAGTTTGTTGTGTTAGAGGAAGAATTAGTTATAATGCAATCTTAGAGAAGTATGCAGTGGATATATAATGCCAAATTAATAACTATGCAAACAGGTTGTATCTTTTCCTGTATACAGATGTGAATCTATTATCAAGCTATATTGCAGACATAATACGCATAATGTGATTAGGCTATGACAGAGCAGTCTCAAAAATGATGAGAACTGAGAAATGTATTTGAAAGAAGTGATTTACTGCAAAGCTTTCTCATTTCTCACTTTTAACATTTGACAAATAAAAATTACTTAAATTATTAAGATGGTTGATTTAGCTTACCTGATCCCAAGTTGGAGGTTGAGCATAAGAAAATAATTATGTTCCCCCCTAAGAAAGGTCATAATAGTCCTAGACCTGACTTCTTTTGGAAGTTTGGGAGGTCTAATTTTGTGCGACTTGTCAACAGAACTCGTAATAGTTTCTCTAATCAAAACTCCTTGCATGTATTCCCTCTCATAAACAATACGGTTCTTATCTTGTCCCTCGCTTTGGACTGAGCCAGAAGAACGTGCAGACTTAGATAATGGCCCATGACGTGTAAAGTCTCTTGGAGGATCAGAAGTCCTCCAATTCTCATCCAGAAACCTATCTGATATTCTACCCGAAGTTTTCATGGTTCCACTAGCTGAAGTTTGCACGGAAAGACTTCGCATCACAGTACTTGAATTCCTTAGCTCCTCAACATTTATTGAGGAACTACGAGAAAGTGCAAACTTTCCAGTGTCATCATATTCAAGAGAGCGACACCACTTCTTTAGAGATGGATACTTACTTCCAGCAGGATAAAAGACTCCTTTCCCGTCTTTCAGGCCACGGGACCAGGTTCCAAAATATAAACATCCATCAGCAAACTTATAAACTCCAGAGCCATGTCTAGACCCATTCAACCAAAACCCATCAAAAAGATCACCATTTGCCCATCTCATAACCCCTTTACCACACATTTTACCCTTTTTCCAGTTCCCTATGTACCTATTTCCGTTGGTCCAAGAATAACTACCACGCCCGTCTTGTAATCCTTCTTTCCATGAACCATCATAGAGATCTGAGTTACAATACTCTTTCCTCCCTAGCCCGTGCCTAACGTTCATCCTCCAGGCTCCACTATAAACAGATTTATCAGGTGAAGTCATGGTGCCAAAACCATGAAGGTACCCACCTGAGAAATCTCCCTCATATTTTGCACCAGATGGCCATATAAGCTTCCCTTTACCAGAGATTTTGCCGTCATCCCAATCTCCCTCGTAGATAGTTCCATCTGACCATTCATACTTTCCCTTCCCATTGGGAAGTAATCCTTTAAGTTCACCAGAATAGAAATCACCATTTGAGAATTCTCTTTCTTCAGGCCTGAGGATACACAAAGCATAACAGTTTAACAAACTTTAAAATCAAGAAGGAGGTCAAATACAAAAACTCAGGACAATCCCTTCATAGTGTAACACACCTCATATCCATCTCGAGTACGTTCTGGTGATCCTAGACCACTGTTTCACACCTTACATACGATGTATAGCCTGTCTTCTCGAGCACATGGTCCAAATTTCTGCATAAACAGAGAGAAACTAAGATCAAATATCAAAATTCGAACTCTCAAGTCATCACCTAGGAACAAAATCCATGTTTTAACTCAAGTCATCACAGAAAAAAATGACAAATTTTCCTGGACCTCTCGTCACTCATATCACCATTTTCACTTAAAAAATCATCCAAAAACTCATAGAGTCAGCTAAAATTAGGTTTAAGCAATAGACTTAAATCTGTGATTTTTTCAAATGCCCATCAAATCCTCAGTTCTGAAGAAGCCACAGAGCAAAACCCAGAACTCAAAAATCAGCAATTCAAGCGAAAACTAAATCAAACAGTAATTACGCAGCACCATTTGCTATTCATTATACAATCAGATTCGAAAACAGAGCACTAAGCTTCGATTCAGCAATACAGAGAACTAAAAAACTCAGAACAAGTAAAAATTTCATACATTTAGGTGAAAACCCAAACCTGAATCAATCCGTGAGGATGGATAATTCTCTGTGACCAAGATGAAGAAGAAGAAAACCCTAGGATTGAAGCAAAGAGGGTGATTAGAGGAAGAGAAAGCTTTTAAGAAGCTGAGAGAATTTGATTCTTTTGAATTGTAAAATAGTTTTATTTGGTTTGCCCCCATGCACCTTGTTCCATTCAAACACTCCTTTCTTTTTGGATTGGCGAATTTATGCTACATGTTTTTCCTTTTTCTTTTTCTTTTTTATATATTTACATATTTTATCATATCCTGACTGGTTCATAATTAATTGGGGCTCATGTTTTAAGAACAACTTAAAATATATATATATATATATAAGTTTTAATTTTAAAGGATACATTACTAAGAAAAGCAAAAAGGTTTTCTTAAAGAAGAGCAAATGTAAGGTGCTAAACCATTAAAATGGTGTGTAAAGTATAATTAAGATAAACTAAATACACATTATCCAATTTTCTGCTCAAGACAAAAAAGAAAAAGAAAATTACGTTTAACAACAAAAGTATCACTAATTTCCATTAAAATCATCACATACTGAAATTTTTTTTTGTCAACCATCACATGCTGAATTTTAGAGGAAAATAATGTAATTTGGAAATATGGCCGTTTCTTAAAGAGTGTCTTTTTATACTTATTTTTTTGTTTTATAGAAAATGTCGTATTTATTTTTCAATATAACTTTTAATACTAAATACCTAATTTAACCTTAAAACAAATAAAAATATAAACAATCAACTTATTATTTAAATACATAACAAAAATTTTAATCTGTTTTATTAATTTATGTGCAAAAAGTCAAAACGACACTCTTTGATAAAGAAATGGAATATATATTATGATAATCACGTTTTATACCGGCTTCTCATTGTTGTTGTTGCTTAATTAGCTCTCTAAATATTTTATTATCCTTTTCGAATTTAGTTACTGGTTAGGTATTTCTCCTTTTTTAGAAAATTTTATTGTTTACCTAAGAAATATTATTGTAAACATTTTCATCAATTCGTATGTTTAGTCGTGCTCTATAAAGTTTCCAGGTGTCAAGCTCAGATTTCGTATTCTTTCTTATGTTTTTTTTTTTTTTTTTTNCAGGTGTCAAGCTCAGATTTCGTATTCTTTCTTATGTTTTTTTTTTTTTTTTGTAACCTATTCTTTCTTTCTTTCTTTCTTTCTTATGTTATTGCCAAAAAAAACATTTATCCAACAAAGTCATGGCTATAATAAACGAAATCATGTTATATTTTTTTACATAAAATAAGTGATCTCGTTGATAAAAAAACTTAAAATAAAAAATTAAAAAAAGTTATCTCAACAAATTAAAAGTTCTTACTTCCTAGGTTACCAGCTAGACATTTTGTTTTTCATTTACAGTCAACGCAATAATCTTAACTACTATATATCATTAGAAAATTAAACGAATCAAATCATTAGTTTCGATAATGTATGTTATCGTATAAAACTGCCGTACTGTCAAATCATCCAGGAGTGTTGAATCCACAGTCCATCAATACTTTATTCCAATGCTCATTGATTGTTAATACAAAATTCTTCTAGCTAATCATAATCCAAACGTATTTAGCGAAAAAATTAATGGGAATATTTATAGCCATTGTTTTTGGTTAGAGAATCATACCAATGAGTATCTAGCCAATAGAATTGAAAGAAAAAGAATCATATATAGCCCTACGTTTTTCCACATGGTTTGATTCCATTTTATATTTTATAAATGAATTTTAGACTTTTGTATTCAAGTACCCTCATTTTGACTAGCCAACAAATTAATTAAGCCACAAAGCTCTCGGTCGAATAAAAACTTATTCCCTCGAAATAAAAGCATTTTCCCCAAAATATATATGTGTTTATGTTATTTTTTTCGGTATTATGTATATGGTTTCGTTGAAGTCTGAAGAAATGTGATTCGGGGCCAGTATAGTGGTACAGTTCAAATTAAAAAAATTAATTGGAATCATAACAAGTTCAACCACTGTTTTTAACTGTTCAGTCGAAATTCTACCAACTCATGTAAATGTTAATTACTAGTTGAAAACTTTTCTTTCTCGATATAGTTCAACCATCGTCGATAATATTTACATGTAATGTACGAATTTGCATGTTGAAATTTATTATTGTCGTTGCACCTAAACACCAAACAAAAATATTTGGTTGAAATTGTCGTCTACTCAAAACCGTTATAGATTTTTGTGATCTTTTTTTCCGAATATGGAAAATAAATAACTCTCTGTTATTACCTATTATCTACATGACTATATAAGACAAAACTCTTGTGAACTAAAAATTTAATATTAGAAAAAGACATTGCACCGTCCAGAATCAGATTCAGATATCAGCGGATAAAAAAGTCCGACCAAATAACTTTATTTTCTGCTGAAATTTTTTTAGATAACTAGATTAGTCATGGACGATGTTGAAAATAATCAAAAGAGATATGGACGATGATTAAATGGCCATTGACATTGGACTGTGACTTTGGTGAATCGTGACAACACAATAGATAAAAGACAAACGATGATAGGACCCTCCCTTAACGTTGCTTCTGCTTTATGCTTATTAATTAGATTGTGACACACCAATTATATAACACACAGAGACTTTAGATGACATGTTCTAGTAAAAAAAAGTTAAACTATGTGCGGTACCAATAAATCCACTTTCTTCTTTGCCTGCATGCGTACGTATTTCACATTACTACAAGTCTACAACGCAAAAGAAAAAAAACATTATATTCCATTGACCAATATTATATCAACAAAATATTAGAGATTACGGCCTACGTTACTTATAATAAACGAGAGATAAGCTAAATTATATAACACACAAAAGTACGATGTGTAATTTAATACGATGCGTGGCATGAAGATATATTAATTATACGTGACTGTACCTGAAGAACCGATCGATATAACAAAAAAAATTGACCTTTCCAACATAGTTTACAATCTAACAATACCACTAGTGACTAAATAAAATGAAATAAAAATGCAACATATTGGGTTAATTAGAGTCTTCTACATTACATACGAACTAGAACAAAAGCTAGCGAGTTGTCATGATTAACAAGTTAATAAAATGTGATTAAAAGTGAGGGGGAGATTGTGAAGTGGGTGTCACGAAACGTATGAAGAGAAAAGGAGTGGGGCTGTTCTGTTCCTTGTCGGTCTCCTGCCGTACAATCCATTGCAAAGAATCTGAATTCTTTAATTTTTTCCCATACATATCATATTTAGGAGAAAGTACTTAAGTCTAACTATAGTTGCTTTTCATTTTTTATAAACGTATATAAAAAGTTCTCAAAACTTTTTTCTTTTAATTTTTGTATGGCAAAAAAACTTTATTTCATTTAGCTTGTATATAATTTCATGAAGGGTTAGATGTATATATAGTTTGTAAAACAGTTTTGCTTTGAATAAAAATTTAATATTTTATTTATAAAAAAAAAAACTTATTTCATTTAACCAAAAAAAAAAAAAACATATTTCAACACTGTTTATCATTTTTATATGTAAAATAGTAGTATTCTTGTATAATTATCTGTTTAATTAAGTAACTGAAAGCTTTCTCAAACTTCAAGAAATCATGAACACTTGCATGACTTCTTTTTGGGATGAAAATATAGATTTAATTTAACTAGCATGAGTTGAAAGAGTTTATAAACTTTTGAATGTTTTACGAGTTGGTATGACCATCATTACATCACTCCATAAAAAAAAATGTATCTATGGGCAAGCCAATAGAAACGAATAAGTTATCAATCAACTAACTGGCACTATTCAAAATAACATGTTATGAACAAATTAACCAGTAAAAACAACCAAACAGGTTAATCAACTATAACTGTTACTATTCAAGTCTTATATCAGTCAATTAAAATTGTTATCTAGAACCAAATCAGTAAATGTTATCTACAACACCAAGCAGGACCTTAGAATTGTTATTATTCGACTTTCATAGTGATTACCTAACTATATATTACCCACAACACCCTATAAATGTTACCATTGGAATATCCCACTCATGTATGCACGATTTGGAGTGAGAATTGAATGAAGAATGATTCGAAGGTAATTTCTTTGGAAACAACTTATGGTAGTAGAAATATGTAAATTAAAATAAAAAGTTGTATAAATCGATTTACGAAGGACATTATATGAAATTAATAATCTGCTATAAGATAACTTTAACTAACCCAGGCAATAAAAATGATTAGACAATATTAGACGCGTCTTCGAACATCATATTCAACCTTGAAGATGTTTATTCATTTATCTTTCATATCTCGTATATTGCCAAAAATGTGTTCTTAACAAACAAACAAAAATATTTAAGCAAACAAAAATATTTAAGCTAGATATATGCTATATGTAATTGGAAGCCAATGTTTACGAGGTTCATCACAATAAACAACGCTAATTATTTAAAATATATTTAAATATATTGATTTACTTCTGTTAAAACAAAAAACAACTCCCAAATATTTTGAATTCCTATATATTTTAGATAATTTTAGGGATTCTCATGTTTCTTCCAGTCATTTGCAAAATCGGTCATTACTTTAAATTGGACATTTACGCTGTTCTTATAGGTCATATCTCTGGTACCATTGCTATATATATATTAACACATGAAATGACAAAAAAGGATTTAAGTTGCATTTTTCGGTTTTTAAAATTACCTTACACAATGAAAAATACATTATCATATGTTCCGATTTTGAACCAAGTTAAGAAAATTAGTTGCAAGGCAAATCACCTCCATCTATAAAACTAGAGGGAAAAAAATAGAACTGATTCAAGAAAATAAGAGTGAGATGAAAACCAAAAAAAATGACACGGATATGGAACTTGAACAAATAAGCAAAACATAAAATTAATCTAAAAAAAATAATGAATATAAGTCTTTCATTTAAGTAGTTTTTTCAAACTTCAAGAAATTATGAACACTAGCAACAAATTTTTTTGATGAAAACATAGACTTTTTAGCATGGGTACTAGTTTTTGTGATTTTGCTAAAAAGTAATAAAGCCCATTAGAGTAACTTAAATGGGTTTGTAGATGAAAGCCCATTCTGCACTAAGAATTAACGGTGTTTCTTCTTCCGGTGAGGGTACAATTGGAATTACAAAGTTTAAAATAGGGTAATTACCGATTAATCGGAACTTAGTAGTTTTACTACAGTACCTTTCACCTTTCTGAACTTTCGGTCTAGGGTAGTTTCGTATATTCACATTCAAGAAATTGAAACTATGGCGAGACACTTATCGTAGCTTGCTGCTTCTCCGCTCTGTAAAGCTTGAAGAAAAATGGAGACGCCAGTACTGGGATTCGAACCACGGTGTCCTCATCTCTTCAACACTAACTCTCGTCCCTCTTCGTCTCTCTCTCTTCCCTTCGCCTCTGTACGAATTCCCACGGCGGCGACGGCGGCATCGACCGTCGTGGAGTCACCGGCGAATTTAGCAGAGACTCCTCCTCGTTCGAAGCCTCATTACTTGACCAGAAAATCCGCCATTTCTGAAGTAGAACGTTCCTCTAATTTCCTCTTGTCTCTCCATAGGTCTCTACTCTTTAAATTTCTTTGAGTACGAAATTGAATTTGTTTCAGAGGATGTTGCTTACTTGTATTGGTTACAGAATCAAACCAAAAATTTAGAATCCTTGAAATGTTAGATTGTTCATGGGCATGCATATGGTCTAAGTGTTCAGGATTTGTGGCTAATGATATACCACATTCCTCTGTAGACTGGAAAGAGTTTTGAAGGTACAAGACTTGAATGTCATTTTGCGCGATTTTGGAATCGCTGGACGATGGCAGGATCTTATACAGGTTTGTTGCTTTTTAACATGCTGAAACAAGGTTTCATTAGAAATATGAAGATGTGCATAATCAATGTGATATATGTTTGCAATTGTTGCAGCTCTTTGATTGGATGCAACAACATGGAAAGATTAGTGTCTCGACTTACAGCAGCTGCATAAAGTTTGTGGGGGCGAAAAGTGTCTCAAAGGCTCTAGAAATATACCAAAGCATTCCAGACGAGTCTACCAAAATCAATGTCTATATATGTAACTCCATTCTTAGTTGTCTTATTAAGAATGGAAAGTTTGACAGCTGCATCAAATTATTTGATCAGATGAAGCGTGATGGTCTGAAACCAGATGTGGTCACATACAATACGGTATGCCAACTTAGACTCTCACTACGACAGTTAAATCACAAAATAGTTTGCATATTTTCTTCCCTTGAATTTTAGAACAATTCCTCCTTTCAATTGTGATTATGATTGTTTAGGTGATTGATGAAAGAACCATGACTGCACTGCTTCATTTAGTAATTTCTAAGCATAGATGAAAGAACCATGACTGCATATGCAACATCTCATTTTGTTTTAGTTTCTGTAATATGTTTTATCTTTGATGTCTTAGCTGCTTGCAGGTTGCATCAAGGTAAAAAATGGATATCCTAAGGCTATGGAACTCGTTGGAGAGCTTCCACATTGCGGTATTCAGATGGATGCTGTGATGTATGGGACTGTCTTGGCCATATGTGCTTCAAACGGTCGGTGTGAAGAAGCTGAAAGCTATATCCAGCAGATGAAAGTTGAAGGTCACACTCCTAACGTATATCATTACAGCTCCTTGCTCAATTCTTATTCCTGGAAAGGAAATTTCAAGAAAGCTGATGAGCTGATGACCGAGATGAAATCAGTAGGATTAGTACCAAACAAGGTTTGTTTTCGTCTGTAATTCTTATTTCCTGCAATTAGTGAAATATTGTGCAGTTTTTGCCCCCTGTGATAATTGGATTTGCGTGAATGACTTATTGTGAAGTGTAATAACCATTATCTGCATACAACACGCCCTAAGAAGTGGGCTTGAAGAGAAAATGAATAACCGGTTTAGGTATCATTTGTATCTAAGCATGGTTTTGATCTCACTTCTGTCTAGGCAAGGTTCAGATTTTACGTATATCTTGAAAGACTCAGTTTGTGTAAAAGCTGGAGCTTCGTACTCCTAGATAGATTGAAAGTTTTCAATGGCTGGACACATAATCCTAGATCCTCTCATGTTCTCTGGTCTTTCTAGCTGCATCTTATTCCTTTTCATAGTGCTTCTTTTTGGTTCTTTTCTTTAATTAGAGGGTTGTTAACATGATTCATTTTGCTTGTTATTTATTAGGTGTTGGTTCTCTCAGTAAATCTGATTCCTTCTCGCCCGCATAACTCTGGCTGTAAATATTTGCAGGTGATAATGACGACTTTACTAAAGGTTTATATTAAAGGAGGTTTGTTTGACAGATCAAGAGAATTACTTTCAGAACTTGAATCTGCAGGCTACGCCGAGAACGAGGTAGTTAGATTATGATACTGAAATTATACCTTTGTTGGAATGATATCTTGGTATAACAGTTTTAACTAGAGCTCATATATTGCTCCTTTTTATCCATCAACTATCATATGGTCAATAGATTTCTTTTCGTCTCTAGATGCCATATTGTATGCTGATGGATGGTCTTTCAAAGGCGGGAAAGTTAGAAGAAGCGAAGTCAATCTTTGATGATATGAAAGAAAAAGGGGTTAAATCTGGTATGTTTTTATTTTTTTAATTTTATATATATATATATATATATATATATATATATATATATATAT